>JAPYYX010000772.1:0-40122 GCA_030522605.1 Cremastinae sp. B BG-2022a
CACCAAATATAATGTTCTTAGCAAATAAAAGACTATTTGATATTAAATTTTATCAAAATTCGAAATATTGTAAATTTTCACCAAATTTTTGGGGTACCCGATTTTGCACCCCGTACCCCATTTTGCCCTCCCTTATATTGTTTTATTATTTTTGAATTTTTTAAATTAATTTTTTTCTTTGCTACTATTTTTTATAATGTATGTGAATGAAATTTTATAATGAACTCAAGTAAAACTATGAGATGCATTTATTGATAACATTTATTGATGTGCTAGATTCACATAAGTTTTTTTATATAATTTTCTTATACATTTTTTTATAATTAATACGACTGGCATTGATTTTAACTTGTTTTATTATTCTCATTTTGTATAAAATGTAAATTGTTTTGTTTTTTGAAAGTGATGAGAGCACTCGATCCTGTAATGACTTCAATTCGAGTGATTTGCGATCGAGAGAACGACGGCGCTTGAACCAACATTTTCATCCCCCAAGTCTCGCGCACGGGATACGATATCCAAACAATCGGCGCTTGTTTGTGACAGCTCTACAAATTTACGAGACCGATTTTACCGCATCCTGCGATACTTGTAATAAATAGAACAAACAAAATCACTGATGGTACAGCGTTGAATAAAGATTAAAGTAATAACACTAAAATCTTTTTCGACTAAGATAATTTTTTTAAAGATAAAATTCTGCACAGGGAAAAATTTGTTTTTGTAATAAATTGATGAAACTGCGTATTTTTATCTTCTCTAAAAAAAATTTACTTTTTAGGTGTAGTAAACGTTGAAATGACATTTCGTTCTGCCTTTTATAGTTTTTATACCTTTTTATATATTTTTTTGTATTTTTGGAGATTTTAATATTTTTTTTTATAAAAATTTCGTAAGTCGTTTAGTTGAACGAATTTAAAGTTTCTATAAAGTTTTTTATATATTTAGGAAAAAAATATATAAAATTTTATATCCACATTACGTCTTAAAAATGTTTCCAATTCCCTGATAAATTCAAAGGGAAACATCTTCAAAATAAAAATCACGAATTTATTCCTTTGAACAATTTTCACCAAAAACTCGATCAGAGCAAACGAAACGAGATAATTTCGGCGAAATAATAGAATCATCAGGAGAAGAAAGATCGAGGAGTCAAGAAGAGACGAAGCGAAGAAGGATTCGTCGGATTTAGATGAAAATTTCACTATACGAGCAGACTTATGCACTTTTTGACCTCGAATTACAAATTGAGACTTCCATGCGCGATTCGCACGGCAGAGAAGAAAAAAGCGACGAAATACGGAGGGAAAGGGAGGGCGAGAGAACGACAAAGAGGAGACAAAGGAAGAGGAAAGAGGAGAGAAAAATAGAGAAGGAGGAAGAAAAAGACAGAGGATAAAGAGAGGCTGAAAGAACGATAAAAAGGGGCAGACGAGGAAACGAAGTAGAAACGGAGGTAATGGAAGCTTCGGCAAACATGATTCAAGTAATTAGTGCTCCTGGATGCTCTGAGGATGCCAACCGAGCGACGAAAACGAGCGTGGAGAGAGAGAAAGAGAGGGATCCAAGCAAATTGTGGGCTCGAAGTCGTTAATCAAGCACCTCTCTTTCTCTCTGCTTTATCTCGTCTCTCTCTCTCTGCTTTCTCTATATCCGTCTTTCTTCTCAAAGTGCACGCCCGTGTCTTTATTGACCAATTTCATTCCGACTCCTCGGAATATCATTCCAGAAACGTCATTTCCACTTTGACTCCATTCGATTAATAATCACTGCCGGAAATAACGAGGGAGTTGGATTTTAATTAATGTCGACCGAATTTTTATTTATTAAATAAACAAAAGAAAATAATGTAAAAATAAATAATGAAGCTCGTGATTATATGATGTAACGTATTTCAAAATTTTATTCACTTTGATGAGTTCTTCTTCTGTGAAGGAAGTTGGAAATTAGATTTAGATTCATTAGGTTTACCGAATAATTTGTAGAAACATTTTTTGATGTCATTTCCACATGGACAATTTTAATAAAATCAAGCATTATATTGTTTTTTTAATAATGAACTGGAGGTACTAAATAAGTGACTTCTTTACTGAATTTTTTAAATTTAGTCTTTGTTTTTTCTGTTAGAAAGTCCTGTTTTCTGTTAGAAATTTTTTATTGTGATATTTATAATGGTACTCAATAAGTTTCTAATATTTTATCAATAAATTTCATATTATTTATTGTTTAAACCATAAGAACGAAAATTTTAGAGAAAATTGTTTGAACTTGGTTATTAACATTTTTTTATGTGTACTGATAGTAGATAAAATTATCAACAAACCTTCATCGTTTTAATCAATTTTTACGTACTGTTAGAGAGGAAAATTCGTTTTGTTGTCATAAATGAATAATTTCTTGAAAACTGTTTTTTACAAGGTAATAAAATTTGGCAAAAAGATTCTTTAATATTTAAACGTATTGAGAAAAAATTTACACGTGACTACTATCGTTTTTTTCGATATTTATATAATTTATATAATTTCGCTTTCGATGAATCTGGACAAGGATACGTATAAAATTCAATTTATTAAAACTTTTAAACGAATTAGTGAATGGAGTTGAAATTTACACACAAGTATTCGAATTCTATTATCAGTTACTGGTCAAATTTTCAGATTGTTACCACCGATTCGAGTTATTTGCAGTACATTTTTAAGAAACAAAAATTTACTCGAAAAATATTATTTTCGACGTCAACAGAATTCTTACGGATTTATTTATTTTCTTATTATTTAATTTTATTACTTATTTATTTCTCACAGGAATACAAACAAAATTTTGAGAGAAATGGAAGGAGAATCACAATTGGGAAATCATGGAAAAATTGAAAATTTACGAGAAAGGAGAGAAAGAAGAAAATTTCACAAGAGAGCGTAGCGAGGAGAGAAAAAGACAGACGAGAAGATCTCTTGAGTCTTTTCGTAGCCTCGCCACGTGCACTTATCAATTTTTCTATAAGTATCGTATAAATATAGATTTACTCGTAAACTCCGGTGTTCTATATTTGACCCCGCTCCTCTCTTGAGACACTTTTTGTTCTCTTTTGACTCCGCCTTTACCCCCATTTTCTCTCTTTTCCTCGAATCCTTCTCCCGTCACTCGACTCCGCAAGGTCGCAGATATAATAATGCAACTCTTGACGAAAAATTCAGCACAAATTTGGGCACGTTCGAACGAAGAAAAAAAAAACGGGAGTGAAAAAAAAGAGCTCACCACTCACTTATTTAATTGACGCTGACGAAATTTCTGTCTGAAAAATTTGAGGCCAAATATTCTATCTCAAGAATTAAAAAAAAATTTAATTTCCTTATTTTGAGAGAATGAAAAATAAAATAAAAATAAAACAAAATATTTATATAAATTAAATCGAGGTAATTATTTATATCAATAAAATACAAGAATGAATAAAAAAAAGCTTGAACAAAATTTATCTCGTCTGAAATAAATTGAAAAATATAATGGAAATCCGGATTCATTTCATCAAGCGGACGTTAAGTGCTAAATATATACGCGTCTGAGTAACTGTAAGTGTGTCCTGGGGTGAAAATCTCTCCGGAGTTCTCGAATCTCGCAGGAAATTCGCTTCTTCGACTGACGTGACGTTTCTCGCGAGAAAAGAGACAAAGAGAGGACAAAAAGTCGACGAGAAAGGGATAATAAGAATAAGTGCCGAGAGAAAAAGTCTCGTTTCAGCAACTTCCTTTCTCAGGACGATCTAATTTCCGGAGGCTTATGGTGCACGTCCAAGCTCTGATGTATCAGACAACTTTTTAAATGGATTGGAAATATTTTTTTTAAAATTAATTTATCAACAAAAAAATATTTTATAATATTTTATCGTTGCAATAGTTTTATGTAAATGTATGTAAATTTCAAAAAATATATTGATATTGATGGATAATAAGTTAATAAAATTTTTACGAGTACTTTTTCTGTGATTTAACAAATATTGCAGAATTTTAGTTAAAATGAATTAGGATTGCATGCGAAATGCTTTAATTAATTATTACAATAATCTGGAACGTAAATTCCATGGACTCTGACAGCCAGAGGTCGGGGCGAATATTAACGGTGAAATAAAGCACACGTTTCGCCATATCCGGGTCTCGCTCGTGGGAGATTTATGGATCAAGCTGATAATTAAGACGAATTTTAGCTGGAGTGATAAACGCATCGTTTTAAATACACGTTGATGCGATACACGTAGTAAGCATCTATTTATGGTTTTTCGTTTCAATTTTTTTAACGCCTATGAAAAGATGGGAAACGGGTAAATTGGAGAGGAAAAAATAGAGAAAAAAAGGGAAAAAGGGGTAGCATCGTCTCTGAGACGCTCCTTTTACCGAGGGATCGAGGTCGACTCGATTAACGATCATTAAAAGTCTCTTCTTTCATTTGCCATCTCTCTCTCTCTCTCATCATAGACTTAATTACGGGATATTATAATCACTGTAGCTTCCAACCACCGTGATTTTCATGTTAGAAAAGGTCAGAATGAGATCCTGATGGTTAAATGTCTCAAAATAAAAATACAAAATTAAAAAAAAATGAAAAATAGAAAAATCAATTTTGAAGCTCAAAGTACAGTAAATTAAGCTTAAAGTACATTTTACTTATCAGCTACGTTAAAATATTTATGGGATTTTTAAACAATATATTGGTCATTTTTGCATTCAAATCTTTGGAAACATTCTGTCGGTTTATCGTTATGGTTTGACTGATGTTGAGATTAATCAGATTTGTATTTTTTTTAAATAATATTTGATGTAACGATTTATCGCCGGCCTATAGGAAAATTAAGACACATTGTGCTTGACAATGTCAGTTTAAATACGAATAAACGACGTTGTGTATAGATTCTTCGTATTTTTTTTTCATATTATTATTTCATCACGATTTTAACTCAGTAAACTCATCTTCCAGTTAATTGAACGTACATTGTAGATGAAGTGAATAAAAAAATGAAAAAAGTTAATTTTTCATCTGCAAGTGAGCCAAAAATATTTGCCCTTGACAGAAATGGAAAGAGATCAAATTATTCGCGTTTCAATTTCAGTCCAGGAATAAGGACATCAAAAAATCATCGATGTCGAGTTCGTTTAAATTCGTCAGTTGATATGCGCGTTGTGTGACAAATTTGATGAACGAAGAGAAATAAAGAAAAGGGAGGAAAATTTCTCTTCTTGTTTCACGAATGTCAAATGTACTCTCCAAAAATAAGTGAACATTGACGGGGTCTGAATAAATAAAGAGACAGAAGAGCGGACGGAATTTTTTTTTTTTCGGTGTATCCGAAAATTCTTTCGTTTATTTTGTATTGTCCGGGTCAAAATATTCGTGTGTCAATGTAGACATTCTTGTTAATTATTCACAATATTACGTGCTTTGCTGTCAATATCGAAAAACGATGATAATAACGAAGATTTTTTAATTTTATATCCGATGCAGCAAAAAAAATCCCAAACGCAAATAAAATATAAAGATTTAACCATTATTAAGGATGAACTAACAATCCCTGACAAAAGTGACTTTTCGATATTAAATTGTTAAAATGTAGTTTTTGGTTTTCTGTTAAAGAATTGAAATTTTGTATTATGATATTTCGAATGATACTCAACAAGTTTCTAATGTTTCATCAACAATTTGGATATTATTTATCATTTAAACAATTAAAAAACAAACATCTTAGAAAAAATTGTTTAAATTCGATTATTAATGTTTTTTTATATGTACTAAAATAGTCGAAAAAATTATCAACAAAACCTCATCGTTTTAATCAATTTTTACGTACTGTTAGAGAGGAAAATTCTTTTTGTTGTCATAAGTGGATAATTTATTGAAAACCGTTTAGTACAATTTAATGAAATTTAGCAGAAAGTTTAATCAATATTTAAACATCTTGAGAAAAAATTAACAAATAACTACTACCGTTATTTCGATATTTATAATTTATTATAATTCCGTTTTCGATGAATCTGCATAAGAATACGTGTAATATTCAATTTATTATAACTTTTACACGATTTAGTGAATTGAGTTGAAATTTGCACAAAATCATTAGCGTTCTATTATCAGTGACTGGTCAAATTCTCAGATTTTCACCACCATTTCGAGTTGTCTTTAGTACATCCTTAAAAAAAATAATAAAATAAATGTATCAATATGTCGGTAGAGCGCAAAGTAAATAAAGGTAAATAGTCCGGAAAGTGAAAACAACGTATACACCCGTTTGCGTTTAGTCGAATCCGGAAAAGAGAGAAAGAGTGGTCGAGACTAGCCCTCCGGTGTCTCAGCATTTTTCCTCTCTTCTTCTTTCATCTCTCTGTTTTTCTCTCTGCGCAGAGAAGCTGGTGAAAAAAGAAATCCGGCGCGTGTTTTGCTCAGCTTCTGGCCAAAGGGGAAGGAAAGAGATAAGAGTCGAAAAAATAAAAGGAGGAAGAATGTGGAGCGGGGCTTTAATAATGCGGCGCTTTAATTTTCACTTGGACACACGTTTTGAGGAGCTCCGCGAGTGCCGAGACCGCGGAGAAAAAAAATAGACAGGGAAAAAGGAGAGCGAGAGAGATGAGTGTACACTCTGAAAATCGCCACTGAGAGCTGTCAAGAGAGAGAGAGCAAGAGAGAGAGAGAGAGAAAGAAAAAGTAGCCGAAGGCATCAGGCGAAAGAGAAAAAAAAATTTATATATCACACTCGATAAGACTGGACGATGCTGAACAGGATTTTTATATTCGGCATTTTTATTTTTAGCTACGTTTTCCCTTCATAACCCCGGGTCTGATGACTTTTAATAAAAATTTAAACGCTCCTTTCAATTCGAATCCTGCGAAGAATTTTTCACGAGCGCGGAGCGATACCGAGAAATAATAAAGCGGAGATGATGATGGAGCGTTGTGTACTCGTAAATAAATTAACTCGCCTGACGTTTTTTAAAAATGAATTTTTTTAAATTAAATTTCACGATCGTTAAGATCTTTTCGGGGGGATAAGGTTTTATGTAACGCCGAGTTTATTCCACGACTCGGTGTTTCCGGAGTTAAAATTTCAGGACAATACATCCTGGGTAATCTCTTATCTGAATATTACATGGAAGCCTTTGTGAACCTCGGCAGCTTTGTTTTTTCCTTCGTGAATTATTAAGCTGGTTCACTGAACGTTAAACGCGGAAGTAAATTCTTCTCTCCGTGCATTGTCAAATTTTTCGATTATGAAAGTTCATCGTGATCGTAACAATTAACGATTTATACATCAGAGACTTATTTAGTGAAAAGTTATTATAATTACAAATCCAAATATACTTTTGTCACATTTCGAATGATACATATAACGAAATATTAAAGTCAGTTTCGTATAAATACAATGACTGAATTTTTTAAATAAATTCTAAATTAAAATCGACAGGAAAATTTTAAAAAAAATTTTCAGATTGAGTTCGGAGTGAGTTTTGCAGATTATGACATACAAAGTTTTGCAACATAATCGTAAACTAGACTTTTAGAATTTCAAAAAGCGACTGGAGTTAAAAACGAGATATATCGAACTATTCCATGAGATTTATGAGTTTTTTCATATTTTGGAGAATATTTGTTGTACATTTAACAATAATTTTAGAAGTATGAATGAAAAAAATTTGAAACATTTAAATCCGTCAACTTATTTAACATCTGAGTAGAAAATTACTTTAAAAAATTCTGATTGCCATTTATTAAATTATTTAACAAAATAATTATACAGTTTAATAATAATAATTGTATGGTTATGAAAAAAAAGATTTACTCAACTTTACTTAAATATTAAAAATACTTGAAAATTTACTTAAAAAATGTTACAAATATTTGTTTTCATTGATGAAATTATTTTTCGAGATGAAAATGATAAAAAATCACTACACGTTTTTCTAGCTTAAATTTCCAGTTGCAATTTACGGAAGATCATTTTTAATCGTTTTCAAGGCACGAGAAACATTTCTCGAAAAGTTGATGATGATAAAGGGCATTTGTGTTCGAGTATTAATTAAAACGAGGCGAAACAAGAGAACGTTTTGTCGAGGAACACCTTAATGTAAACAGGGCCAATTTTAGTATGCTACCGACTTGATATTAGCATTGGGCTCCTCTCATGTGTCAGCGGAATGAGAATTTCCGTCGAGCTTTCCCCCCCAAGACTGAGTTCCACGGAATTGCTCTCGAGCGCTAAGATGAAAGCTCTCTTTCTCTCTCGCACTTCCTTTCTTTCTTGCTAATTGCGACCCAGCAATTATCCGAGCTCCTCCCTTGACAATATACTCCTCCGCTCATTCCTCTGAGACAATCGGAAAGAGATTTTAACCCCTCTGATTTATCGAAATCGAACAAAACCTTCGACACCGTTTCGTAAATTAAATACAATGACCACTTTATTTTTATGGCTGCGGAAAAGAGTCGAATTAGGAAGTAAAATCTTACCGTACTGAGTAAACTGACGAACGGAGATTTTTTTAAAATAATTTTTTATAATGGGGTAAATTTTTTTTTATGGTACTGAAATCGTTTGGATTATATTTTTTAATTTTTCTTATTTAAATTCTTTTCCTCTCAACTCCTCGTTACCTACGAAATGAAATACTTTGTTTCAAAATTCTTGACGTAATGAATCATCTCGTTATAACGAAAATCGCTAAGAGCAAACTGCACAAACGTCTGCACAATTTTCAGTCTCGTCCTTGCCACTCCCTTAAATCTAGTTTAATTGTCTGGAATAAAAAAGTGGCACGGAATTTGAGTTAAATGCATGTTTTTTTTTACCTCGATTACAAAACACAAAAAATATTTAATTATAAATTTAAAAAAACCAAAATATTTTATAAAAACATTTCGATAAAATCGTAAAAACTTAGAACATTCGATATTTTTACATTTACATTTGTTATATTTTTAATGAATTATGAAAAATTTTTGTCGAAAATATAATTCTTGTAAAAACAGCAATTTAAAAAATCGTTTTTTTCCCTCGATGTCATTTAGACTCGGTTACTCAAGAAAATCTATGAACAAAATCAATGAAATTTAAAAATGATTTTTTTATATTTAACTTTTTCATTTTTATCAATTCAATAAATAATTTACGGTTGTAACATTTTCAATAAACCAAAGTGAATTCTCATAAAAAATCAGAAATATAATCCTCGATAAAAAAAACCTATAAGAAAACATTTACTTTTCCCTCGATGATTTTTCGTCTCATTTCATCGATACATTCTAAATGGGAATAATATCGTAGGGGTAGGTTTGACGAATCCTCTGAAGAATAATTTGAAATGAGAATTTGTGAGATGCCCAGGGGAGGGCTCGCGGGGATGACCCAGTAAAATGTGTCTAACAATATCCAGGGGGCAGTCGAAGAAGAAAACCGGCTGCTGCGGGCGCCGGAACACACGAGCCAACGGAACTACCGAAAAAATAGTAGTAGAGCTCAGCGCGCAGTTCGACGAGACTCCGAGAGCTCCTCGCTCGCCTTTCTATGCCAGGACACGCGTACGCGCGTCAATTTACACGTTCCTGCTCCACACGTACGCACCCGTGTGTAAGCGAGACGTCATACGATATGAGCTGGGGCTAAGGAATCTTGGAAGGGTCAGTTTTTGTCTTCCGCCACAGGCGCCAAATGTTGTCCTTTTTTTTCTTTCTCTTCTTTTGTTTTTTCTCAAATATGTAATTTTCGTATTCTCGTCACTTCGAAGTGGCTTATCGAAATATAGACGTTGTTTATTTTTTGATTAAGTAGGAACAATGTAAATATTGGAATATGATCGTGAAAATTTTTTTGTAATAATTCACGAAAATTGGAAAAAATAAACTTTGAGTGAAATCATCAATGCTAATTTAAAAATTTATTTTTAATTAAATTAAATTTTTTATGTAAAAATTAATTTTTTATTTATACAATTTTTTCAAAGATAATTTTTTCTCATTTTATGTGCTAGAAACTTCTTGTTATCGTACATTTTATTTTTTTATAAAAAATTTTTTTATAAAAAATAAAATATGAAACAATTGGTAATTTTCTATTTCTAATCTTCCTAATATAACTTTAGTAAATTTAAGAAATTATTGTCAAGTTTGGTACAATAATTTGTCGTACATTTGGAGACAATAATTTTACTCACTTTACGTGATTCATGAATTATTTTTTTATTCATCTCCAACTCATCAACGAAATATATTTTTTTCCTGATCAATATGAATATATTTAAAAAAACATATTTCGAAAAAGTTATAGAAAACATACCACTTTTCGACTTCATAGTTCCCTCGCTCATGATGATATCGGTGTCACCGTTATGTTATTTCTTTTTTTATTAACTGTTTTCTTTTCGTTGACTATTCTTAAAATTCTGTTTCCAAATCGTTTTTATTCAATGATTTTTATATCTACGTTTGTTTGATTCACAATGCTTTGTGCGAAGAGTTTCTCGTGTCTTTTTGCTTTGATTGAGGATCGATTGGAAACAATTATCTCGAACAAATATTTTTTTTTGGCACACACAGGGGGCTCGACCCCGAAATTGTCTCAGCACTTTAAACGAATCTTCTCCATACCTGAACCACTTCTGGTATTCACTTTGACCATTTTTTAACCTATATTTATTATCTTGATTGTTATTTTGTTGTTTAATTTTAAGATTTTCATGTACACACGCACACACTCACATACGCTCCAGCGGGTCGCGATTAGCCTAAAAATTGTGAAAAATCAAAAGAAAGCTCGCACGTTTTCTCTCTCCTCTTATTTTCGTGTTTTCACAAACGACGAGAGGAAAATCGTGCTCGCAGCATCAGTGCCGTAGCCTCGCTCGCGTGTTTGTCTGGACCCTTAAAACGGCGTGGTCGATAACGTCGAGGCACCAGTGCCGGCTATCAGAATCCCGAAAAAACCGAGCCAAATCGAAAAAACCCAAAACAACTCGAAAATTCGCAAAATAAAATTGATTCCAAAAGTAAAATTAAACTATCGCACCTTAGTTATAAAAAAATCAATGATTTTTTTAGGAAAAATTTACGTAAACGACTTTCGTTTCGAATAAATGACATACTGAGATGAAAAAATTTTTTTTTTAATTTTCGGCACACAATTTTTATTTTTAAAGGGCAATAAAAAAATTGGCAATATTTTGTGCGAATATCGGCTTGGACCTGGATGCTGATATTTTTATAATTTTTTTAAAGAACAATGAGACTTGTTATTTGGAAAGGGAACAAATATTCTGGTCGGAATTTTTGGGCGAGCCTGAGAAGGCACAGAACAGTGAATGAGTTCTCGTTTCTTATCAGTCGCGCGCACCACGTTTCCGGTAAACACCCTTGACACTCGCGCGTGGTGTTATTCCTGTGTATAATAACATACGAGGATCCACGCACACATACATGCACACAGAACACGCGATTTAACAGATTTTTATTCAATTTTTTAAAAATTATTATTTAATTTGTTATTTGTATTTTTTCTCCTCTCGCTCGTTCTCTCTCTCTCTCGTTATTCCTACTAATATTTTTGACAATATTCGTTTAAAATATTTATCAAATTCATTAAATTTGGCACAATAACGTTTTTTCGTTAATTTCCAATTTTTATGAAGTTCTCGAGATCGAGACCGGAGTCGAGGGAGATTTTTTTTTTTTAAACACAGCACGGTTTGGAAAAAATACAGCGCGAATCGGCTTTGAATTCACATACGTACACGTGTGTGAGATACGCGTGATTAAAAGAACGCGATAAAATAGTCCCCGAGATGAGCGAGACCGATTCGCGAAAATTCCTTTCGCTCCTCGTGATTCGGATTTTACGGATCCTCCGTGTAACGACGGTCCTTCGAAATTCTTACTTCGAGTGTCTTTATTTTGGATCTCCGTTGAGATTTTTTCTCGTTTTTGCCAATTTTTATCTGGCGACGCACAGATCCCGTTTCGGCGTCCCACGACCCGTAACGTTCCCGGGCGTAGTGAGCTGCCCGCTCGCTTTTCCACCCTTATCCCGCGCTTGCGCCGTTTTCCCGGGACACGAATGTTCCTCACTCTCTCTCGCTCCCTCGGAGCCTCTTTTTCCTCTCACTTCGGAGGAGTTTCGATGGCTCCAGGGAGGGATGCTGAAGTCTACAGCGCTGCCGGTCACTTCTCGTTCTCTCTCTCGCTCGCTCCTCCGCCCTCTTTCCTTCTCTTTCTCTTTGTATTGCTTTCGTAATATGTATAAAAGCGAAACATGTATTTTTAAGATTATATACGAACTTACACTTGTTTCTTGTTTACGACTGAGTTGCCTCTCAGTTGTTCGATGAGATCGTTCATCTCTGGCAAAAAAATATGTAACCCCTTTTTTTCGAGTTCGTTTAAAAAGTTTCGGATTCTTCAACCACTTTTCTCTGTGATCGGGAAAAACGTCCGATAGAACCGAGAACGTGATTAGAAAATCAGAAAAAAACGTCACCTCGTTCGAAGACGTGTAGTCCAAGTTTTACCAAGAATCTCAAAATCTCTCGAAATGTCTTGATACACAAGTGCTGCAGAGTTTAAGACTGAGGCACTCTGGATAGTACATAGAATAGTGAGGAAAAATGTCAGAAAAAAATATTAGCTTCGAAAGCCAACTTCAGAGTTTTGATATACGTACTCGATGTAATACGGTATGAAAACATGTTACGAAGAAGTTTTTAAAGTGCAAAATCCAGAAAGTTCCAAAAATCTTAACAGAATACAAGAATTTCGAGTTGAGTTACGTAGACAAAAACGTTGGTGTGTAACAAAACTAGAACAATACGTTCATTTCTTGGCAAAATTTATATGAAAAGTTCGTAGTTTAAAAACCTAAAAACCATGTTTTTATGCCGTCAGATCAGCTCGATGGAATCAAATTATTATATGGTCATCGGTATTACATACATTTGAAAAGATTAAAATCCAAAGAACAATTAAACATTGGTCAAATTCGACTTTCAAGATTAGTTTACATAAATAGTTACAGGTGAAGCTAATAAAAACCGTTCAATAACAAAGGTCATGATTTGAGGGAGGAATATCATGGGGTTCGTCATATTGAGTCAATTTCAAAAACCAAGTGCAGATGTATTTCCTTGATATAATAGTAATAATAAAAAAATAGTAAGAAAACCTAACAAGGAAAAACTGCCAAAATTCAAAATCCAAATGGTCCCAAGCACTTAAAGAAAAGTCGGCAAAACCTAAGAGCTAGTTCATGTGGACAAAAACCTTGATGACTACATTAAAAACTAAAATTATGTGTTTATTTTTTATCGAAATTTGTATGAAAAGGTAATGAAACGAGTTAATAATGTAGAGAAGGGAATGCGCGAAGGTTGAGGAAGTTGAGAAGTATAATCAAACTCTGCAACACAAACTGTAGCAACTTTGAAATCGAAGTACTCTGGATACTTTATAAAATCGTGAAAGAAAACTTGTCTGAAAAAAGTAACTCGAAAGACAAACTTCAAAGGCAGAGTTCAGATGCACTCGATTTAAAAAAAGGAAGAAAACCTATCGAAAAGAATGTCAACTTTGAAGACCAACTTCAAAGACAACGTCTTTATAAACTAGTAAAAAAACCGTATCAAAAAATATCCACCCCATCCCAGATGGTTCGAACAATTAAAAAAAAGCAGAAAAATCTACGGGTTCATTTACGTGGACTAAAACCTTGGGGAATATACAAAAACCTAAAATAATCCCTTTTAGTTTTTCACATGATTTGAATGGACGTAAAAAAAGGTTCATAACTTAGGAAAAAGAACATAATAAGATTGAGAAAGTCCAGAAGAAAATTCACGAAGAAACCGATACTCTGGGTACTTTATAAAATAGAAAAAAACTTGCCAGAAACTTATAGATATATGTACTTCACATAAAATAGTGAAAAAAATAGGAAAAAGCTGTAAAAATTTACAGTCCAAATACCAGGACCAGAACCATGGTGGCCGTAAAGCAACTAAAACGACGCGTATATTTTTTATCAAAAATTGTATGAAAGGAAGAGAAAAAAGTTAATGATGTAGGGGAGGAATATAATAAGGTAGAGAAAGTTGAGAAGAAAATGCACTATCATTTTCGTATCCATGAAGGTAGATGGCAGAGGGAATAAGAGGGTGGGTCGGCAGGGGGCGGGGGGTGCAAAGAAGAGAAAATGAGGAGGGGAGAGCGCGTGGAAATGACCAGACGGCCTGAGTGAGCATTATCGGAGAATCGTCGTTTGTGCGAATCCGTGTGCTCCGCTTTCCGTGCTCCCGTGTGTGGAAACACACCGCGAGATTTGCCCTAACGTGCTGCAGCGATGCGCGAACCTTTTCCTTCCATCTCAACGTCCCTGAAATACCCTTCTTGAACTTCAACCTACTCGCCTCGATCATCCTTTTTATTCTTCCCCTTTTCATCTTATTAAACTTTGCGTCCTTTATCTTCCACCCCTCACTTCGAACGAACCTCTCGAAAACTTTTTTGTATCTCCGTCTTGACCTTTTTACCCTTTTCGTGAGGTTTGTCCTTTTTGACCTCATTATTCGCCCGGTACGACCTGTGTGTCCTTTGTGGAGTTGTTTTTCGTATTTGTGGCGATGACCTTATTTTTTGATGTTTTTGGAATTTTTGGTCCTCTGTAATCTCATCAATGTCCTGCGGGATCATTTTGATACACTTTGCGTATTTAATTTTGAATATGTATATTTTTGAAGCTTTGTCCTTTATTATGATCATTCCTTTGTTCCGAATTTATTTGAGGTACTTTTTGTGCCCTTCGACATACTTGATCTCAGTATTTGTCCTCTTGAGTTCTTTGTCTTTATTATATTCAATTTTGGACATGATTTGGAGTTGTTCATCCTTACATGATCTCTTGTTTTACTGTCTCTTATCTCTATTTATTTTGTGTTCATTTGTGGAAGTACAGCCGAGTCTCACTATAGTGAATCTCACATCGAATTTGGTAATTGTTTAATCGTCACACGACGTCGGATGGGTGACTCAATTAGCTCGTTTCGGCTACTTCTGACTGTACAAGTGTGCAAATTTGCACCAACTTGATTTTTTACTCTCGTTTGCGGAACAGTTTTGGAAACAATGAACATTCTCTCAACGGAATTTGACATTGAAGAGGTCAGAGTCATTCAGAGGTGTAGTATCAGTATTCTCGTAAACAACTTGTCCATGGAGTAGGAATGTTTTGAAGATTTTCTGACGATTTTGATATTAATTCACCTTGATTCAATTTGATTCGAATTTTTATCAACTTTTGAGAACTTCGCCCACTTCAACCTCATTTTTCAAAATCATTCGACATATTTTACATTTTGACCTCACCGTTCGCGCTTTGCCCTCTGTAACCTTATTGTCCTCTATTTTTTATTCTTTCTGGCCTTATTATCTGTCGCGTCTTCCAGTCTATTTTTTCCTCGCCACTTTGTTTCTCAGAATCTCTTCTCCCCGAGACAACACAGCCGACGACATCTTTGTTTTTCCTTTCGTGTCCTATTTGCTCTCTTTGTCCTGACTCTCACGTATTCTCCTTTGTTGTATCTGACTTCTCATCGCTGCTCTCTCGTCCATTTCATTTTTTTTCCTTTTCTTTTCCCCGGTTTGACTTTTTTTATCGTCCTGCTCCTTTTTCAATGTCCTCATCCTATTCATCGCTCTTCTTGGCTCCACTTCTTCTCTTTATCCTTCACTTCATTTTCGTCCTTTTCTCTCACTCGCACGGTTTTTTTTTCTTCTGCTCATTTTTATCTAAGCCCACGAAGATATTTTTTTCATTCTCGATCCTGCTCACGCGAAAATGCGCTCTGAATAGCAAGCTCGTAAAAATAATGGACGATGTGCGAGAATGTGGTTTAAAAATTCTTCAGCAAACATGAAAAATGGATCCATCTGTTCCCGAGCATTTATATAAGAAAGCGAATGTAAAATTCGCAAATCGAGTGATAGGAAAACATGGTTTTGTTTCCAAATGTGACAAGAGCACTTTCAAAAATTTTTTTTATCCATTTTCCAAGTTTTTTTTCTTCATTGTGCTACTTTCTTTTAAAAAAATAATATTTCATTTTTCACTCGCTTTGTCGACAATTTTCCACTTCGAGCTTCGGTCCAAGAGTCTTTCGACGCGTATTTTATTTCAGAGGTCAAAGAGGCTCGGCCAAAGTGACGCAACGTTAAAATGTTTTCAGTCAAAGATTCTATCAGGCTCTAAATTGAAATTTTGTCAAAAGAGTAAGAAAACGCTAATTACAAGCAAACATCTCCTCTCTGTCAAAAAATTGGCATATCATCGGCATAAAGTAAATTTTTATACATAAAAAAAAAGATTCATGATTGGGCTTGGATTCGAGCAAACAAAAAGTAAACACGTGTTTACCATATTCCGCGACTATGCGGGACGAAAGATATCGATCGATTGGCGTGTATTTATCGTATTATCTACCGGCAGGCGAGCAACAAGCTCTCGAGTATGCGATATCACGTACTCACTTGATTGTCAAATCTGTATACTTTGTTGCAAATGTAATGAGAAAAGCACATACACAGATGTTACAGTCTGTAGAACCGCAGCTAATCAACATTCGAGACGAATTAATCGTTTATCGCCACCTGGCTAATCGTTTCTGAGCCGAGTGACGCGTTTTCTTTTTGCATTTGATGCTTCGGGACGATTACAAAATATCGATTTTGCAACTGCATTATTTTCCTACGTCTGGAAAATAAAAATGTGAAATGAAAAATAAAAGATTGAATTTTTGTTAATTAATATTTGCAACAATTCTTTACATTTTCGGTTTTTTTGTAGCTTTTGTTGGATTCATTTTTCGTATTTGGGTTTCAGTCAGTGAAAATGGCAAATTTAAAAATGAAATTTTTTTGCTTCATATTCCAATTGCAAACATAGTCAGCAGTTAATAATTTCCTCGGCAAATTCTGGGAACGGGAATGAAAAAAATTCGCACCGGATTTTGTTCGACCATATACGTATTTTTGTTTTTGAACCGAAAGTTAAACGCAGCGCAAGAGAAATTTCACTCTCACCAGGGCGTTGAAGTTAACTCGAGTGATGAATAAATCAGTGTGTACAATTCTAACTCCAATCCTATCCGTATTCCTGATATTTCTATTATTATTATTATCAAGCATGAATGATAAGTAGGATTATTATTTCCACTCGAAATGATTTCAGAACCGCGGCGCATTTATAGAACGAAATGCTACGAATCAAAAATTGAATATTATTCATTATTCAATGCCAAATGCATGATTTTTAAAATTAAGAAAACTTTTAACTCGATTTTTTGTAATACATTTTTGAAAAAGATTATTTTGTACTTCATGTGGTCTGCACGTCATTTGGATAATCAAACGGTTTTATCGCTGATTGATTCAATCACTTTAATTAAATTTTCTTTTACAGTGTTTTTCCAAATCTTGATGAAAAGGTATCTTGATTAAAAGTTGTATCAACACCGGATCCGATGAAATTTCTCGATTCGCCGTGATTTGATGGATGCGCAAACATTCATAACGTTTCTATTTCATTTTACGTAATTAAAAGCATCGAACGGGCTTTTCATATATAACGCAAAAAAAACTTCAAAAAATTATAACGTTCTGTGATTTTTAGAGATAAAGTTCCGTTTCAAGTTACAGCAGGGAACTATAAAAACACAAACGTCAAGTGGCTGCCAATGTCCGCTTATGAGTGGTCTCTTACGAAAGAATAGGTTCACAAGAACCCGAATACCGTGGTCCAAATACTAGAGATCTTGAAAAATCTTGCTATTTCGAATTATTGAATAAGTAGAAAAGGTTGACACGCGAGTAATGTAGAGATCCAGGATTCTTTATATGCTCGTTTAATCAAACTTAATTAAAATTAAATACAAAGTTTAAATAGATATCTAGGATTCTTTTTCCTTACGATATGATTTTTTTCTTTTTGAAATTTGGCGGTAACAATTTCGGATGACAAAAACTCATTCTCGAAGCCGAATCAAAAGCCTGTACAGTTTTGAAATTCTCTAAATAACTATTTTTTCTAGTATACAGTAATAGTACCAGTATACCGTACCATATATAGATATACCAGATATACCTCTAAAGGTAAAAAGCTATGGCAGCCACGTGATCATCCAGATTTCGTGAATTATGGATTTATCAATTATAAAATGAATTTTCATCAAAAATTGGATCGTATCGCTGTTCCGTGGATCGAAAAGAATGTATCACCGCTTTTGTCAGCTGAATTTTTCAATATTGAGGGAATAATCTGTAGAGAAAAAATTTCACTCGCGCCGACCCCTTGTGATTTTTCTCTACAGATTTCTGACTCATAATTGAAAAATTCAGCTCAAAAAATGTGGTTTAAAAAAACTGAAAAACACGCTTTAGATACTGTACTAGAAAAAATAATTTAACAATTAATTTTTATTTTTACTGTATATTTATTTTACCGTCGCTAATATTTTACCTTGAATGTAGACTACACGCGACCGTATATTTCTTATTCAATATGTGATGCATGATGAGTAGGATTTATTAGTGAACTCGTCAGTTCTTATATGTCCAGTGACTATTTAAAAAACGTGGAGTTTAGTTTTTCAAAGTACATTTATTATTCGTATTTTTTACATTCTGGAAATTTTATAACGTCTCAATATACTGTGATATATCTATATACATATCTTGGAAAATTATACATACCTGCTATCTGTTTGACGATTATAGAATTCTTGACACTTCAACTTATCATTTAGACTTGTTTCTTTATATCTCTTGAGAAGACTACTATTCCTGCTGCCACTTGCACCCTATTTTATATCTAAGGTCCCCCTTCAGTTTTCTTAGGTGGAAAAGTCTCCTTCATTTGGATAGGATCGCTTCAGATGGTGCTCGTAAATATCACGTTCACTTTTTTACCGTTTATTATTATTTAAGAAAATCTTATTTATTTAAATATTATCGATAATCAAATCAATTTTATGGCACCGGATTTTTGCATTGTCATCAGATATACGCATGTTTTCAAAAGTTCCAAATCGACACGACAACTAGAAATTGGTTAAATTCGACATTCAAAATTTGCTTACAGATCGTAGAAGTTAATATGTATAAGGCGTCTTAATAAAAAGCGGTGATATATTCTTTTTGATCCAAGAAATGGCGATACGGTCGAATTTTTATTCAGAATTCACTTATTGATCAATAAATATTTTATTTCCGAAATCTAGTAACTTTTGGTTTCCATTGCTCTTAAGTGAGTAAGTTTACAGTTCGCATAACTTTTTATAGGGGGGTGACCTCCGCAAATTTCTTTCCGCATTATGTTTGGGGGTCCTTACACTATCATTTCCACCACCTACCGCCCAGTGAGAAGGGGAAGAGCTATTGTCCGAAATATTACCAATTTAGCTTTCTTCCGGTTACTTCAGGTATTTCCAGTTTTCGAGCATTTCGGGTCTTTGGAAGAGAATATGAAAATAAGATCGAAAAATTTTATCGGTCGTCAAAAGTCTTTAAGTTACACTCGAAAGATTTATCTACTATATTTTTTCTGAAGTACATTTCTGTTCCTGCGCTGATCTTTTTTGTTATTCGCGAATACGAAAAAAATGAAAGAAAAGTTTTGGCCTCGAAGGTGTCCGATCTCGGCGGTTGAACAAAGGCCAGTCCTCTTTCAAAGAATTTTCTTCTCGCGTTGACGTAACCGTGACGGCGAATAAAAGAGAGAAATAGTGTGTGTGAGATAAAGGCAGAAAATCTGGCGAGGCTTCGCGCCGGCTGCTACGACTCCGACAATTTAAACTTTATCCTTCTTCCGCGTCTTTGGAAAAACTGGGCCATGTGGGACCAAAGATTTCCAGTTTTTTTTTCACATTTTTTTCCTTCATCCACATAGAAATTTTTTTATCCGTACATTTCATCTTTATCTTCTTTTTGTTTGCGAACAGACATTGAAACCTTTTTTTAGTATCACCATTACCGATCGAAAAAATGCGCTTTTGGTTCCTTGAGGTGTTGTAGATTCGTGCTTGTGACATTATTTCTTTGTCCTTTTCTTATTTTAATTCTTTTTATTTCTTCTATCTCTCATATTGTTAATATCATTTTTAATTATTTATTTTTTTGAGAAAAGATCCCACTCAATTAATTTAGTATTTTACCAGCTTCGTTTCAAGCTCTTTATCTCTTTGCTCGACAGTGACAGATTGTTTTTGCTCTTATTTTTCATTTCATTATTTTCCGACTTCTCTTCCAGTTATTAATTTATTTCTTCGACGGATTTAACTTTTTTCATTTCTCGGTAGTTTTATATAAATTTTATTTTTTCGCTTTTTACCCCACAAACTCGTTTTTCGCATATTTGTATTTTTTATTCGGAAAAAATTCCATTTGGAAAAGTTAATCGAAATGTCTATCACACCAGGGAAACAATTGACTCCACTGTTCTATACGAACCTCTGTTCCTCCTTAGGGAAGGGGGGGGAGGGGCAAAATGGGGTACTTAAGAAAATCTTACGATGCCAAGGGTTTCGATATGCTGAATCCTTTCTTTTTTGATCATAATTAAAGGAAAGAAATAAAATTTTCAGCTGCCATGAGAAAAAAAATTTTTTAGCGAGCGAGATTCTTCATTTCCAATTGGGATCTATCAAATGGTGATATGACATCTGGTGGCGAAAGAAAACACTATACTTAGTGTAAATTTTATACGTATATGATACAGTTTTCCTGAACATGTATTACACGATATTTCCAATAAGAGTGCAATTCTAACGATGATCTTATGGCCGTCGTGTTTTTTATGCTCTGCCCATATGATTATAATCAAAACTATTGGGACCTGTCATATTATATCAACTAATCATTAAGGTTAGTTAAAAATGAAGCAAGTACATTCATCAATATTTTGTTAAGGTGTTATAATTATTATTATTTAGTGGATTCATAATTTTACGACAAACGCCTTAACACAATGTGTATGGTCTATACTGATGAATGTACTTGCTCCCTTCTTAACTAACCTTAATGGTGGTATGATTAACATACGTATATCAGTGGCAAGAAAATTATTCAATAATTTTTTTTATTATTTAATGGGTTTACCATGATAAGACGGACTCGTTACTATCTTGCACAATGTACTGATGAAAATGTACTTACTCCTTTTATTATCTAATCTTGACCTTAGTTTGGTTAGTATAATATTCGTAGCGAAATCAGATTCAACAATTTGACAATCAAAGAACAATGTCCTTTTGACAAAAAAAAAGAAAACATAACTCTGAAATTCGAATTGTTGAAAAACGTAACAGGTCTAAACAAAAACACGAAAATGTGAAAATCACAATACCGGGGAGGCAGCTGAAATGTCAGTCACGCGGGAAAAATGAATTTACGTTCATCGCGACCGTGTTTTCGAATCCGTCCAAACAATAATAATAATGGTCGGCAATAATAACGACAGGGAACGCTGTATTTCATCTCCCGGGAGAAATGCGAAACTGGAGGGAAAAACAGCCCGTATCGAATCCCCGGAGCTCTTATGTGTTGCAGGTTTAAACAAAAAAAAATAGAGCGAATGATCGTAGTTCAGCGTGTACTCACCAACGTGAAACTCAACCTGAATCGCTATCCTCTTCCTTTCTTTTGTGCTCGAAAATTTTTCATTCAAGCCACAAAGTGCAAGCGACATTCAAGCTTTGACGAAAATGTTTTATTTCCTTTTTTCATCGAATCAGAGCGACGTTCGAGGGTCAAAGAGTTTCGAAGTTGCAATCGTTTAGTTTTTTAGAAATAAAAAAAAATGTTCAAAAAGAAAATCACTGTCGACATTTTTTCCTGGATTTTTCAAGGTTGTTATAGATTCTACATATTTTTTGGAGTGGAAAATCTTCAAATGCCATGTCGACGGATCGGGGAATAAAAAAGTGAACAGCGTGTAAAAGTGATCATGTATACACGTAAGACGGAAAATTGAATGTAAGATACGTGACTCGCCATTCCCTTGTCGCGTCTTCTCACAAGAGTAGAAAAAGTATTTGGTAAGATTCTCTTTTCCCGCACGAATCGCCACGTCATTTTATTCTACGACCCTATTTCATCTCGAGAACGAAAAATTCGGAAAGCTGGTGAGAGGTTTTTGCAAATATTTACGGCCGCGAGTGACCCTCGATAAATTTCTTTTGGCCCGTATCAATAAGAATAAATCAAGTCCAAAATATCTCTTTAATATCTTTTTTTCATGGCACAGTTCTATACTTTAAAAAATGGAATCAAACATTTGTTTTCATCAAAAATAAGATATTGTCAATTAATTTTTAAATTGAGGTAAAATGTTTGTAATTTTAAATTAGTTTTACAATTATTAATTTTTGATTTGTTATTATTACTGAAAGATAATTTTATTATTAAAAAATAGTTTGAAAAGAATTAAAAATCCGACTGGAATGAAAAGTTACAGAACAAAGCAGACTGGTGACCCTTTTCAGTCGCAGGGGAGACTTGTTCAAGATTCTAGTGTGTGCTCCGACGAAATTCTCCCAAATTACGAATAATTCATCGTGTGCAATTGTCTGGCAAAATGGCTTCGTGGAATAATCGTGAAAAGCTCGGATTCTCTCGTATATCGATGTCTCTCGTGCGCAGCACCCGTACGGCAACTTTTGTGCTAAATTAACGGAAATCCAAGCTTTTATAATAAAATCTATAATTTTCCATCCTCATTTAATTCATTTAATATATCATTGTCGATGCAAAAAATGTACAATTTCAATTTATGAAAAATAAATTTATGATCACCTCATGAAAATTTTTTAAAAAATATTCTTCCTGAATCAATTTTATTGTGAAACATTCAATTTTAATTAATTAAAATTAATTACTTGCTGGTAAAATGGAACAAATGTATTCATTTTTTTTAACAAGCAATGAAATTTTATAAAAATTTTATTTTTTTTATAAAATTTTATAAATATTTTTAAAAAATCTCATAAAAAATACGAAATATTAATTTTGTTGTTATTCGAAATAAAATGATGAACGAAAAGTGTTGAAGCTTGTATAAATGTGTCCAGCCTGCGCTGGAGCTCGAGTGAGAATGTTTCACTCGCTCGGTTGACATTTGCCCCGCCCAGAGCGCAGTTACATTACGACAAATAATGCAAAAGGCTGGAGCACATGAAAAATGAACATATTGAATTTTAAATTCAATATCTATGGTCCATCATTTCGATTGAAAACTAAAAAAAACATTTATTCCAATCTAAAATTTATGTAGGATCTGAATCATGTGAGATACATTTGGAATTTATGTAAATATTTATAATACATTTTATAATAACTGGGAGATAGATTATTGAGCTTTGGAACACATTCATTCGTGCCCTCTGATTACTCGCCTAAAAACTAAAAACCTTAGTAACTTTTTCTAGGTCCACATTCAGCCCTGATTTCCTTCAGGATGCTCTTTTTTTCTATATATGTAACGAAGCATGCATGCATTTGTGATCGAAATTTACTAAGCTATATGTTTGAATGTATAAGTAAAAAAAATCAGCAAGTCCGATAAAAAAATGAGACTTGATCGATTTGGCACTGAATATTTTCGGTATTTACGTGTGCACGTGCAAAATGGTTGCGGTTCGAGGGACGACGATTATCTGACACGAGTGAATGGAGACACGAGTGAAGCTGCCACGAAGAAAATCGACGATGCAATTTTCCTCCTAACTCGATTTCGCGAATTTCAATCCGCCCAGGAATATCTCAGCCGAGCCAATTTTCAATATTTTATTTCCCTAATTCTTCCAGATAATAAATTTCTGTAGTTTAATAAATTATTTCGGAAAACCCAACTTTCAAAATAATTTCCGAACGGATCACACAATTCTTTTTCAGCTTTTTTTGTACTCAGATCAGAGAGATTTGAACAGAGTTTAGGGAAGAAAAATCTATGATCCGAAGCAACAATCTCTATAGTCCATAAAACAGGAATTTCACGGTGGAGGATAAATTCACCCGTTCAACCAGGCAGGAAGAAAGATATGTGCGTCTAGGGAAATTTCATCGCAGTTTTGTTTCTAAACGATGATATAACATGAAGGAATAAAAACAGGGATTTCAAGCCTTAATGCTGGAAACCATAAAAATTTATTATTCAAATAAAACTTAAAAGTAAAATAATTAAAATGAAATGTATGCCATAATAATAATAAGTACCAATAACAAAAAACTAATAATACTAAAACAAATTCAAAAATGTATGTGTAAATATCCTGTCAATATTACATATGATATAAAAGTTACGTCAAAATTCTGTAAATGTTCCTAAATGGTGGGATCAAGCACATATGAACAATTACCAGATAAACAATGTATAACACATATGAACATATGAACAATTACCAGATAAACAATGTATAACACACCAAGAAACAAGTGCCAATCGATTGAAACTCTTTGATGTTTGAATAAACCGAAAATCACTGATAATCATGATAGAAATCGAAAACAGAAATGTTATTCGAAGACAGAATGAAAAAAAGGTTCGAGAGGGAGGAAAAAGAGGGATGATATTAGAAGTAAAAGAGGCGAGAAAAAAGTATAGAGGCGAGAAAGAAATCATGTGTGGAAACCTGGGAAAGACCTGCAGGGGAAAAGAATAAGTAGGTCAGCGGGATGATCGTGGCTGAGCCTACATTTGCTCCCTTTCCTCCGTGTGCCCCCTCTCTTTGGGGGTAGAAAAGCTGGGGAGTCCCTTCACCGGCGCTTGCGTAACGTTCTCGGGTTTTACGTCACGGGCTGGTTCCGTGACGTCATGGTGCGGGGTGAGAGAGCAAGAGAGTGAGAGAGAGGGAGAGAGAAACAGAGATGAAGAGCGAGAAAGAGACAGAGAGAGGAAAAGGGAGTGCGAGCCCGGTACGAAAAAGCTCTGCCCCGGAATTCATCCCCCATCCGGCTGAAGAGAGCTCAGTGACACACTGACACTCGAGTCTATCCCGCACGAGAGACGCCAACGAGTACGGATCTCTCGGCTAAGAACCCCTCGAACCTCGCCTGCCCCTATACCTAACCTCCCTCGACCGCCATCTAGGTCATTACACACACATTAATAACACCTCGTATTCACGTTACTCCTCGTATTTTTTGTTTTCACGCATTCTTTTTAATGTGCCTGATTTGAAGGATCCATCGGATGCATTGCCATCAGCTTTGGAATGTTGAGGAATCGAATTTTGAAACACGAATTCTAATTCAATACTTTGTAAATTAGATAATAATTGGACTGTGATCATGGAAATTTTGGGGAAATCAAGTAATGGTTTTTACACGGATTTTAATTGCAATGATGGATTTTGCAAATGAATTGGATGTGGACAATATGTTGATTAATCTCATTACTCGTTTTCTAATCTGGTGCGATAATTTTATCAGATTATGGAAAACGAGTCATTACACGAATTGCTATTTCATTCATGGTTTAATGAACTTTAATAATGGATTTCATGAAAAAATCGTATTATGAATCCATTTGGTTCGTATGAAACATTGCTAATGTCAGAATAGACCAATATGTTCATCTGTAATTATGTTATCTAAAAATGAAATGATCACAAGCTTAATGGAGTTTTAAAAGAACGCAGCATCAAAACGTAAACTTTGCTACTGTTCGAAATCATTTGAACAAACGAGAATCCAAACAATTGTTCCGAAAGTTTTGAGTCCAATTCTTCAAACCACATTTCCAAAAGTTCACAGGCAGACCGGTAAATGCATGGTGATGAGAATATTCACTGGAAGCTCGTCAGTGTCTAATTTGCAAAATCAACTGACGCTTGCACGTGGCTCGGCAAGATGTTGCAGTGATCTGCGTATACGCTGAGTAAACACGTGCGGGCGTTCGTACACATTTGTTTATTTTGCCGCACCGCTGGCTCGTATTTGCTGAACACGTGTAGCGTGTCGAATCGTCTACTGAACACCGAGAAATCCCAACCGAATGATTCGCAACAAGCATGTCAAGACGTTCTTTGGTTTTCATAATAATGATATTTTCACACGGTCTCAAAAAGATGCCATTCGTTTTTGAATTCCGAAGCATCGTTTTTTATTTTTTGATTTATTTTTTTAATTTCACCGAGCGAAGGTCGTAAAATAAATTGAGATTGAAGAGAGAGGAATACGTGAGGTGAAACGCGGAAGAAAAATCGAGAAAGAGACAAGAGAAAAGTGGGCGGAGGTTGTTTAACAATAGACACAATTCGATACGACACTGACAGGATCAGACACAAAACTATATTCACTTCTATCTACCGGGTGTTATGAAAGAATTTCACAATTTCTAAACCATCAAACAGTGCACTTGCAATGTTTTGTATACGTCTATAAATAAATCTTCTGTATTCATCAATGAAATTACTTAACGATTTATTTAGCTCAACATTTACTTTTTGAATTTAAAACACAAAAATGATCATTGATATTGGATATAACAATGGTACATTGGTTTTTTGAATTGTTTAAAGTATAGTTAAGAATGTATGTGAAATTCCATTGAGGAATGAATGTCAATAATCACAAAATGTCAAATGAAAATGCAATGAAAAACTTTATGACACCACTTGGATGTTTTATTTATCGGTTCTATCTTTAGTTATCGGTATCTGTCTATCGTTTGCACACTCGCGACCCAAAATCTCCGTTAAAAGAGTGTACGATGGTAGAACTCTTGCAAGGTGGCACTGTCGTAAACGTTTTAAGAAAAGTGCCCTCTGTATATACATAGAATAGTTGCAACGAACCAACACCCTCTTCCGCTCCATCCCCTTTATTCTTTACGTGTAGACCTACTTCGTTCTCTCTTCCCTCCCTGGTAATCGAAGTTAGAGATTTGACCCACCGAGAGAAAAGAAAATAAAGGACGAACTCGAGGCTCGGGTGAAAAGAATGACGAAGAGGTTCATCCCCGAATAAGCTTGAATGAATCGATTTTGCCAAATGAATTGAATTTTTATATTTGATCAAGCCTCTGAGAATGAAATGACCAAAACAATGTTTTTGAAATCAATGAAATCATTTTAAATGAATGTAAAGCTTAATAGAAACAAAGAATGAAGTTGTTAAAAAATAATGTTCAAATTAAAGACAATTTGATATTTCTTCACAGCTGTTACTATTGAGAAATGTCATTCCGCGCGGAGAAATCGTCTGATGCTTAATTGACAAAAATGAATGAAAATTGATCGTCGCTGTTACTCGTTCGTGATGCACTTTGGTCGCTGGTTTCTTACTCGAGGCGTTTGCAGGGTAACAAATTCTTGGTATTTAAACTCGCTGGAATGCTTTCTCGTCGCCTTCTCAATAAGTTGTAACGTGGAATTTCAGTTAATAGAGCCGTAGAGAGAAAGAGAGTACAGGGTTTGAGCCGAGGTTCGAAAGTCACTCTTGTTTGCTTAAGGGTGTTGATAGAATACTGGTTAATTCAAAAAATGAGCACGTCTTTTTATTTGATTGCACTTAAATTTTTTATGTCGTCTAATTTAGTGTCAGCAATGGGAGTTCCATCTTCATGTATATGCTGTGATGCATTTTGAAACATTTTGCCATCATCATACTTATGTATCATTATGTTTTGACATTTTTCTTTGTTTCAATAGTATGTGCCGTTATGACCATTAGACACTATGAATATGTATATTTGTAATCCCAAAAAATAAGTATTATTCAGGTTATATGGTATATGTTATAAGCTATATGATATATAGTTCATGCTATATCCTATACGGTATATGCTATACAATATATGACGTGTGATATATGGTATATACGATATGCTATACAATCTATGCTATACGCTATATGAACTGTGATATATGTTATATGCCATGATATTTGCTATACGATATATGATAGATGCAATACGTTATATGCTATATCCTATACGGTATATGCTATACAATATATGACGTGTGTTTATGGTATATACGATATGCTATACAATATATGCTATACGCTATATGAACTGTGATATATGTTATATGGCATATGACATTTGCTATACGATATATGATAGATGCAATACGTTATATGCTATATACTATACGGCGCACGCTATATACTACATGACATATGGTATATGCTATATTTGCTATATACTACATGGTATATGATATATGTTATATACTATATGATATATGCTATACGCTATATGATCTATGATATATGCTATACGCTGTATGATATACGCTATATACATACATGATCTATGATATATGCTATATACTATATGGTGTATTTTGTATGTTATGTTACATTTTACGAACCTTCCTGTAAGTAAATAGTGACTTATGGATATTGCATCTGGTATCGATAACACCAAATTGTAGCAGATGTACCCAATTCACAAACTTGTGAACCATTCTGAATGCAGCAATGTAAGTTTCGCATTAGATGAGGCAAATAATTTCTATGACATTGTTACACAGAGGACTTGGCTTTGAATTGAACTAGAATTGAAACTTTTCCACGCCGCGATAAATTAAAAAGTTGCTAATGACGCAGTACGCTCTGGAAGTCTCGAAAAACTTTCATATGGTGGATTTGTAATTCATATCATGCTCAGTTATCACATGCACTTTATACTTTATGCACGAAAAATTATATCACATTAAACATAGTTCATTATGAGCAAAATTGGTTTGGTACGTCGGTATACACCAATTTTCTTGTTACAAATTCTCATTGCCATTAATATCATATGAAATTAGTAATTTTAATATTTCAGTGGAGCCGAGCTTTCCGCTACGGATGCACAGAGTCGTCAAGCTAATTTCGTTACTTTGATGCTAGTCAAAATATAATGCGAGCAAAGCGTATACGTGAATATCGTCCACGGACCGCTTGAGTTTAGAATCGAGCCTCGTTTCGTTCTCGTTCACGCACGCGGCGTATAAAATGTGTACGAGCTGTACAGACGAAAACAATTAACTTAATCGCGTCAGCTTGTCTGTCGAGGCTCCGCGTGAATTTACTAAATGTGAGGCCAACTTTAAAAAGGGATAATAAAAAAAGATTAAACAAGTATTGAGCTACTGAGGGAGAAAAAAATTCGTGTCGTGAGAAAAAAATCATTTTCTCGTGGTTAATTGAACCGATGAGAACAAGTTTCTATCGCGTACAATTTTCTTTTCGAAATGTTTGGGATGTACACACGTGCATAATGATGTACACTTCAAAATGAAGATAAATTTTAAAAAACTCTTCAACGCCATTCATTTCAATTAATCACAATTTTCTTTAATCAAACCTCTCGGTTTCGTCTCTTCTTATCTCCCTTCGCCAATTCGATGAAGATTGAAACAATTGCTAGATCGAGCGTCAGAAAAAAGAAAATTCACGTAAGAAGATCGAGATAATAAACTCGAGTGAGAAGAAGGTCCTTTACTTTTTTACGATTTCAGAAATATAATGAAAATAAAAAATGTAATAGAGAAATGCGAGAAGCATGCTCAGGATGAGAGAAAGATAAGAAGGAAGAGATGCGAAAAATTGGGGAAAAAAAAGAAGAATTTTTTGTTCTCGGGTGAAAATCTCGAAATGGAATTTCGTTCCGATTGAAATCCTAGAAAGCTGAAAGCAAGAGAGGAAAAATTCAATTCTCTCACATACACACCTGTCAATGTGGGATTCGCAAGTACGCTCTCAGACGACCCAAACCGCTGAAGCTTTCTTTCTCTTAGTTATTATCTCATAAATATCATCCTCCACCTCCTCCACGCTTTTCCTTTTTATCTGCGAACGTTTTAGTTATCATTTTTATTTTCTTTTTTACTTTTCCTCATAAAATCTTAATTTATTGCGATGCTCTCGGCGGAGTTATCTCCGGGAGAGTCTTTGGAGGAAAAATGTGGAGAAGGAGAAAAAAGAGGAACGAAGCAATGGAAAGGGGAGGAGAAATGACAGGACGGGTTTTCCAAGTCCACGAGTCTTGATGCCGGGAAATAAATGCCAACAAGAAAACACACGACACGTGTCCTGAGATTTTTGCGAGAAATAGGGAAACGAGACCAGAAGCACAAATTTAAAAAAACGAATGACGGGAATATATTATAAAAGCGAAAATAAAATAGAACAAGAAATGAAGGATGAAAGAAATTTTGTAAATTCAAATAAAAAAATATTTTAGCTATAATGACATAACAAGTATAGCTTATACAAATGAATATTTTGTAAACAACTTTTTGGAGTAAATAATCATTTTTTGTCTATTTTGACATTTCTGTATTATAAGACTAAAAACTATAAATATTATTGATTTATGGACCCTGCGTGCAGTTTTTTCAATGCATAACTTCTGGATTTGAATGAATAAAATGAATAACTCGATTTTTCATATCGAAAATCTCGTATTATTTTCAATAATCCGTACAAGGTAAATGTGTCCCGTGACAAATTGCTCTACTGTCTAAGAAAAAAGTTGGGAGTCTTAAATCCCCGAAAATGCACCGGAAATCGCGGAACGCATCGCGAAAGAAAGAGATGAGAATGCGGGCAGAGAAAAATGAGGATTATGAAAAAAAGTGAAAATAAATGAAAGAAAAGTGTAGAGGAATGGGAGTTAAGAAGGCGGAAATCCATGCCTCAAACTCCTCGCCACCACGGAAAACTTGTTCCGTGCGGATCTTCTTGGCAGCTAGACACGCGAAAAGCTTTTGTCGAAGCTCCGCTCTCTCGGAGTCATACATGTTTTTTTTGTTTCTGTTTTTTACTATAGGGAGATACATAAATTTACGATTCATCGATATTCTTTTTTTTTACCTAGCCTATTCTATACTAAAATCTTAAATAAATCATGTTTTTCGACAAATTTCTTCATTTTTATTACATTTTTTATGACGTCAAAAATTTTTGGAACCTTTACTCTTGATACAATGATAAATAATTATAATTATTGCATAATATAAATAAATTTATAATATAAACAATTAATTATATAAATTAATAAAATAAATAATAATTTGTTATTATTGAGTAATTAACAATAATTATCTATTGAATAATGAATAATTATTACTTTTGGATAATTAACTTTCGATTTTTTTAGGTTTTGAAATTTTTTTCCAAAAAACAAGATTGTAGCGTATTATTAAAAAATATCGGGACGAATCGGAAGGAAATATTTCTGAACGAATTTGAAATCTCTTTTTCGGTATTTGATCGGTTTTTCTTGTTTATGAAACGGCCTGTAAGGCGATAATCCGCGTTCGGGAGTGGTGGAAAACTCGACAGCTCGCGACGCCTCGTCGTCGTCGTCGTCGTCGACGGGACGCGACAGCTTTCGTCCTCCTCTCCTTTTCCCCGTACCGCGGCAACAACCCTTTCAGAGTACGACAAATCCGCGAAAGCCGAGAAAGAGCGAGCTGACTCAATCGGAGGTTTGCGCAAAAAGAAGAGAGCGAGAAAGAGCGAGAAAGAAAAAAATAAAGAGAAAAAAAAGGAAAGATAAATCGTCCGCAACGCTGTGTGTCAAAGGATGAGATACATTTGTTCTCGCCCGTTTTCTCGCTCCACTTTTTATCCCCCATCAGCTCCTCTCCCTCTCCTTTATTTTTGCTTCCTCACTTCGGATGAAAGCCGCCGAATTTTCATTTGAATTGCATCGAAAATATTATTTTCACAATTTCGATAATTTCATTTGATTTCAACAATAGTTAAAATATTTCGTGAATTTGTTCTTCAGAATTCGGTAGGACGATTAACAATTCTGCGATGAAGGAATTTACGTACACGGAGAAAATTTTTCTCAAGTCTGCCGGACGTGAGATTAATGGTTTGAATAAAATTTTCGAGGAAAGGGGAACAAATGAAAAATTGCTCGAGTGCTCTTTTGGCTTCCATTTTGGCACGAATATTGTAAATCAGTAAGTTAGAATTAAAATAGCAGAATGGTAGAATGAAAAAAAGTACCGGGAACGAAATCTTGAAAAAAAGTAGAAAATGGAAGTAAGAGTGGAAGAAAATAGAACCGAGGGAAGCGAGCGAAAAAAATTGTTCACTTTTCAATGGAAATTCAAGAAAATGAAGAAAAAAGGAAGAAAATAATCAAGCTTTCCGAAGTCATACATTTTCATGAATTTTCTTTTTTTTTCTTTCATCTTTCGAGCTTATCGGTCTCGGCGATATCGACTGATAAGCCGAGATCGAAGACTTGCGTTCATCCTTCCGTCAAGTTAGACTCTTGTAATGTAAAAAGAGGAATAAATAAAAAGGCAGAAAGCATTGTGAAAATGGAAAAACGGAAAAAGTCGTTCCAGGTTCGACTTTTCTTCTCATTTCCATCCACGATTCTCACTTCCTTTTTTTCTCTTCAATGAGAAAATAATTCGCGTCGAATGAAAAAAAAGCGAAGAAGAGGCGCGTGCCGAGAAATATATGCAATTTATTTTTTCTCGTTTTGAAGATTTGAATTATGCATTCACGAAAAGCCAGAGTAAGAAACGTCATTATGTTGTTTTTATTTTCTATTTAAATCTCTACTTTAATCCGCGTTCCAATTTTCATTCTACTTAGATTCTTGACGTTTTTCCTGCTACTTAAAGTAGTTCTTTTTTTTTGTTTTTTTAAGATTTTATTGAAATTTTGCACAAACCTTCTTTGATATGAGATGTGTCAAATTTTAAGCGGTTTCATGCCTTACAGACATCGGGGAAACATTCATCATTATGTAGTACAAAAATTTGCGATTTTCTAAAATAAATATCGCAACTTCTAGATGATAGAGTGAAAATTTACAATATTTTAAATTTTGATAAAATTTAATATCAAATAGTCTTTTATTTGCTAAGAACATTGGATTTGGTGATTTAAAAACACACTTAAACAAAAATTAAAGCTCAAAATCAATTAACATAGCAGATCCCAAAAGACCATTTTCTTTGGTACTGAAACACATATGAGCAAAAATTAAAATAAATCATCAATTAATTACTCGAAATAAGACGTCAAAGCTAATAATAACTGAACAAATTATGAAAAAGAAAATTTTTTCGTACTTTTTCGAGATGTACCCCATTTTGACCGCTAAAAAAATTTTTTTTCTCATGAAAATTTTATTTCAGCCTAAAATTTTATTTTTTCCTTTAATTGTGATTAGAAAACAAAAGATTCAGCATATTTAGACCCTTGGAATCGGAAATTTTTCTTAAGTACCCCATTTTGCCCCCTCCCTACCCTATATCTCGTTCAAATTTTAGAACTAGTCTCGTACTGTATCTGTCTTACTATGTGTCAAATTTTATCGAAAAATAATTTTAATGTGTAAAGCTTTAGAACTCTTAGTCCTGTATCAAATTTATTCTCTGGGACAAGTTCTAAGGTTCATCTCTATAGGAGGTTCCACTTTTCCGGGCCTCCTTTGGAAAGTTCCGTCTTGGTCCTGCTCTTGAAACAGAATGAGCAAATTCGTGCTGAGCAGCTTCTTATATACTCTCACGACCAGCCTGTTTCTTCCAGCACTATACCGAGCCTCTTTATCTTCACGGAGAGCAGCTGTGCCGATTTTTCCTCTCGACGAGAAATTGTGTGGAAAGAGAATCGGAGAGAGCAGGAGATCAAGCGAAAAAAAAGAGATGATTTATACCGGAGAGCTTACTATAGTCAGGAATTTTGTACGCAATTCAATCTACGATGTGATTCTTTGGGCAAAATGTCACGGTAAAGAGGAAAAAAACAACTTCATTACGATTATGATGATTGAAATTTTGAAATAATTTATTTTCTCAAAGTCAATTTTGGTTTGAAGATTTCCAAATTTGAATCTCATTTCAGCAAACGCATTTGGACCAGTTAAAAAATTTATGTGCAAATGTTCTGTCAATATTACATATTATGTAAAAGTTACGTCAAAATTTTGTAATTAAAATAATCATTTTATTCTCATAATATTGATTTTAATTATAATTAGTAATTGTAATTATTTATTTATTATAATCATAATAATTATTTTATTATTATAATTCGGCCACCGAATTAAAAATCAATACATCATGACAAGAAATGCACATTGAAACGATACAATTCGAAACAACATCGCGTTATTCGAATCAATAGAATGCGAACAAAATGTTGTGTAATCTCATTTATTATACAAAAAACTTGCTGAATCATGCATCACACCACCGCCATTTAAGGGTGTTATGTGCTTGATCAACAATTGGAAGTGATTTATAGTTTTTGATAATTAATCAATCAATCAACCATACAATTGATTAAAATAATATGAAAGATGGTTCCTCCTCATTGTTTACAGAAAGTTACCGATACATAAAAATGTCACGTTTGTACGGTTGGGTTTCTCGCAGTTTGAAAAATATAAAGGAAATTAAATATTGAATGGCAAGATTGATTGGTATTTCGTTAATACTGTTTGTTCGTGTCATTTTGACGATGAGTTATCAAAATCGAAAATTACAATGATCAAGAGGCAAAAAAAGATATTTAGGTACATTTTGTCGAATTCATAAATTTTCGATTTCATAAATATTCATTATTGATCGCCGACCTTAAATTTACCTCTCGGGGACAATTCTGTATATTTCTGTATGTGTCACCATATGGGACCTGATATCAAGTTAATGCCGCTTGTTCGTATGTTATCGAATAATTATTCTCCAACTCGCACCGAAGTTAAACTTTTTCAATATATGTGGACGACTAGTTAGAAACTTTCTTAGAGCATACCCACTGAAACACTGGACAGGACAAGCTCAATCGATTTTGAGTTTTCAATTTGATTTCATGTACAAAGGATCAATTAGCGTATGCAAAAACAAGTCATGAGTTAGTCTAATTTATTTATATCATGCTTACCCTAAAGACATATAGATATTTTTTTAAAGAGAAGAAAGTTTCTTCTCACTCTCTTCTTCTGCAAAGAATTCATCGATGATCCAGAAACTCGAGAACTAAAATCCTCTAGTCAATATGGGGATGAAGAGATCAGCTGGATTAAATCGTCAAAAGCAAAAAAAAGTGTGGCAAGTACCTCGTCGAATTCATACGCTTTTATCTTCCCTATTTTTTACCATTTTTTTTATTTACACATTTCTTTCTAAATTTTTTATTTTTAATATAATTTATTCCTGACATATTCTTCATTGTCTCTTATTCTTTCTTTATCGAGATCTAACATGAGCGGTTTGGTCGAAATATAGCGACAATGGTACAATAAATAATTATTGCAATAATTATAATAATTATAACAATTGTGGTTTTCTATTCGGATCTGGCATGGGGAGCGAAGTTTATTTTATTTAGTCTTATAGCGACGTTAAGGGTGCAATAATGATTATAATAATTATGATTTTTTTATCGAGAGTGCACCTCCCCCGTAGTTAGAAAATTTGCCACCAGATGTCATGTTGACTTTTGTCAGAATCAAATTGAAGGTACATCGTTCCACTAGTTCGGCTTTTTGTCACCAGATGTCATGGCGTCGTACACGTCAGATACCAATTCATTACTTCATGAATCATTTATTGTTCTAGTACTTAATTCTCACACACTTGTTTTCAGATTATTTCTTATTAAAGAAAAGAATTGAAATTTTATTTCATACATTCCCATACGTCTTATTTTTCTTAACTCTTAGCGTGTTTATTTTAATTTTACATATCTATAATTCTACTTGTTACCGAATATTTTTATAACAAAAAATATGGAATAACAATATCGTTTCTTCTTTTTCTTCTCTCTTCCTTCTTTTTCGTTTTAAATAATTAAAAATTCATATTTCTGTTGAGTTTTCTTACTTTTTATTCTTTCGATGATTTATTTTAGTCTTATTTTAATTTTACATATCTATAATTTTACTTCTTACCGAATTTGTTTATAATAAAAAAATATGGAATAATAATGTCGTTTCTTCTTTTTCTTCTCTCTTCCTTCTTTTTCGTTTTAAATATTTGAAAATTCATATTTCTTTCGAGCTTTCTTACTCTTTATTCTCTCGATGATTTATTTATACGCAAAATGATGGACATTAATAATATACCTTCCTTTCCTCCTTTCTTCCTGTTTCTTCAATGTCCCGGCCAAGAGGCCATTCCTGATGCTCGTCGCGGTTAGCCTCAGCTTTCCTCCGGCGCGCGTGTGCTAGGCTGGATCGATAGCCCGGAGTCTGCGTCTCTTGACGCTCTCGATCCTCTTCCCATCCGGCAAAAACTCGTGGACGCGAGACTCCCACTCCTTTACCTAAATAAAGCCGTCTCCGTTGCGCCTTTCTCGCGCCAAGTGAGCGCGGGAGAGGCAAAAAAGGAGAGGATGCAAGCTTGCGCACGTTCTCGATACGAGTTATATGTAATACTCATTCTTTATTACCGAGGACCGTGTACGAGATACATTCTTTACGATCCCAGGCCCGGTCGCACGTTTTCTCCCTTCGCGAAAAGAGCCTCGTGGGAATTTCACTTCATTCTTCTTTTTCTCTATCCGCTCTTTCTATTCACGTTCTCTCTCTCTCTCTCTCTCTCTCTCTCTCTCTCTCTCTCTCTCTCTATTCGTACTAAATTCCATGATATTCCAAGCTTAACGAGAGATGTCCTTTTACGATTATTTCCCTTCAATCTTCAACTTATTCTTGGGATCTTCATTTCCACCTCCGGACTCAATGCATTCCGAGTTCTTACGAGCGAATAATACAAGGATCTTCGTGCAATTCAGGCGCTATCGAAAGAATGAAGAAAATAACGTCCTGATTCTTTATTTTGCAGATAAAATGTTAATTAATTTTTTCAACTTTGAAAAACTCGATAATATATTTTTTGTATAAAAATATGTAAATTATTTTTTAGAGATTAATTGTTTTTATCTCTAATAAAAATATGTAAGAAACTTTTTTATACATTTTGTCAACAATTTTTCAAAAAAATTCATTGTTTTAGGGTTGGGAGGGGGGGGGGGGCAAAATGGGGTACCCCAAAAATTTGGTCGAAATTTTCAATATTTCAAAATTTGATAAAATTGGATATCAAATAGCTTTTTTTGCTAAGAACAGTATATTTAGTGATTTAGAAACACATTTAAACAAAAATTAACAATTAACACAGAAGATCGAAAAAGAACATTTTCTTTGGTAATGAAACACACCCCATTTTGACCGCTAAAAAAATTTTTTTTTCTCATGAAAATTTTGTTTCATTCCTTTAATTGTGATTAAAAAACAAAAGAGTTTGGTGCTCTCTATCTATCTCTAATGAAAATATGTAAGAAACTGTTTTATACATTTTGTCAACAATTTTTCAAAAAAATTCATTGTTTTATGCCAGAAATAATCAAAAGTTAAGATAGTTTGGTGCTGGTTACGAAAGCTTCTGAGTGCCCAGAAACTTGAGTGAATTAAGTCAATTTAAAATTGACTATCAATTCATCATTTTTTAAATTTAATTCAACAAAAGTTTTACTTCTCGACAGTTTTTAAGTAGAAAATTCATATTTTGATAATTTTGACGAATTGCACATAACTGATATGATTTTCGGTACTCCTCTTAACTCATGACTTATCACAAATTTTCTATATTTTATGGTTTTTTACATTTACGATATTTCTTTTACCTAAGTACGTATTCAGAAAATGAATAGGAAACTGATGATAATTCTTTCATTTTTAAATCTTGGAAAAAATTTCAGAAAAAATGAAAAATAAATACCTTCACATGACATATCAATGTACCGATTTCTGTGAATGAAGAAAAATCAATTTTCTAAAATTAGTTTCTCTCAAAACCAGACAGTAAAAAACGTTCAAATTTTACACGTACATACCTAAATATTTCATCCATTTGTTCATTGTCTCTCAAATTTTTGTATCTTAATCTTGGAATAGCACATTTGGCACGAATCCCCTAAACTTTCTGAAAAGAGGAAATACGGTCAGGAAGGATTTTCCGGTTGGATGTAGAATTTGCGTTCGGAGGATTTAACGACGGATCACATTGAATATCCGAGATGTGTGTCAGTGCGTTCGAAGGATCGGCGCTCCGCGGTCGGCGTTCCAATTGTTCGGCATATTTACGCGCTCGTGTGCGCGCCCATGAAAATTGTATATACGTGCGCGTATTCACGCCCATATAAATATATCAATCCGCAGGAGACAACAATGGCTGCTCTTCCCGACGTACTCGACGTACCAAAGTAGAGACGCGTAATAATGCTACTGAAGTACGAGATAAATATATACATACATATATGTATGTGCTTCGTATGCCACCTTTACGAGCTGTACTCCACCTCCTACTTTCTGAGAATATTGCAGTTTTCAAGAACGATTTTTTAAAGAGTTTTTATTTTTGAATTTTTATATTTTATTATTATACTATTTTTCAACATTTCTGTCTGGTTCTTTAGCATTTAATTAATTTTTAAGTTTATTTTGATTTTATCGAATTTTTTAATTCTTATTGAGCTTCTCCATCGTCATTTTTCTGAGAAAATCACAGAAATTGCAATCGTGCATTTTTTTAAATTTTTTATTCTTTGCATCGTTTTTGTTATTTATTCTTTTTTTATTGTACTGATTCAATTTGCAATTTATTTCCTTATTTTTCATTCATTTTTATATTGCAAAAAATTGTTTTTATTTACTCTCATATTATTTTTCAATTCAGAATGCAAATTTTTCTTTCTATTTTTCCCTTATTTTATTCTCTTCAATCGTCTCCCATCCATTTTTCTGACAAAATTTCAACCCTCGAGGTGGAATTTTTTTCGAGAGCGTCGCTTTATGAATTTATTTCTGTATTTTCTGTGCTCTCTTTTTAACTGATATGTTTCATCCGTGCAGCGTCATCTCTTTTGTAATTTAATTGTTTATTTTATAACTGCTCTGATGCCATTAATTTATTCCATTGAGTGGTTTTTTATTTATTTTTTAATAAAGGTAAACTCTTCCTTTTTATTTTAATCTTTCATATTTTTAGCTTTGAGTTTCCATCCGTTTTCTGAAATTACATATTTTATAACCTTAAATTCGATTTATTATTATTTTTTATAAACTTTCAAAAATTCGAAGTGCGAATTTTTCCTCCGTTTTTATTTTCCTATTTTCCCATTATTTCAGCCTCTTGTCTCTGAGATTTCTCCCCTAAAAACGTGTCGATAAAGACATCACCGTGAGTACATATACGAAGAGGGTAGAAAAAACGATGAACAGGATAACGGAGACACAATGTTTCGTCTTGAGTATCCAGTATACAAAAGATCAAATGTAATAAATTGAAACCTAAGTCTTCTCTCAAGTCTTATCCACGCTCTACAATATCGCTGTGAGGCAGAGGAGAGAGGAAATTTGACAGAATGATTATCGGGTCTCGAATTTCATCGTTTTCCTTTTTTTCATGGCTCCTTTTGTTACTATAGTGATTATTATTATGGTGATTATTATTATTCTTTCTCATTCAAATTTTATTCCATTCTCTTACCTTTTGTTCATTTTTTGGCATATCAATTTATCTCATCAAATCGGTTTTTTTTCTCATCGCTCTCTTGTATTCAGAGATGAAACTAGGAATAAATTTTTCATCCCTCAACGAGGAACGTGCCTATTCTTTATTTCTTCACACGAAAATATTCAATATTCCGATCATCCGTGCAATTCAAAGAGGGTGCTATATTCGTCCTCCCAATTACTAGGTAATTGCAGTTGCAGTTCAGTCAAGTGCGGACTTGGAGACTCATAAAAATTCTTATCGAAATGACGAAATTAGTCGAAGAGAAATCATGGAATGAAAAAGCTTAAAAAAATTGTAAAAAAATTTTTTTTCTCTGTATTTGTGCACTGATAGAAATTTTCCTCGGGGGGGGGGGGGGGATTATAGTTTTTGACCTCCCGAACACGATGCCGAAGAGAAATCGCGGCGGTCACCCCTCCTGCAAAGATATTTCACATTTGTTTGCATGCCCAGACATATGTATGAGCGAAACATGAGTTGTGTGTATCGGTTATGTTTACATTTTTCTACCATTAAACAGTCCCAAGTACCGAGCCCCCCCCCCCCCCCCCCCCCCCCCCCGCCC
>JAPYYX010000773.1:0-40106 GCA_030522605.1 Cremastinae sp. B BG-2022a
AATATACTGTAATTTGTTCAAGATTAATTATTCGATTTTGAGAGAGAAATCCGGGACCTACGAAATCTAGTAACTTTTAGGGTTGTGATTGCTCTTAATACAAATTGGAGCAAGAAACGTTCACAAACCTTTCTTCCAACTTGACTCTGGTCTGGAACCTGACCTTCTTCCTCTTCATCGGATCTTTCAAATCCTTAGGAGCAACTTTGTCAAGGGGTAGGTCAACGGTATATCTTGTGGGCATCAAGTGATTGTAATTTAAGATCTAAACATAGGAAAATCCATTTATAAATATTTGTTATCATTCGTAGTACTGTATTGATCAGAAAATATTGTCTCGGCTGCCAATTACTATTTCATTTACTCATGAACTATCAAGTTTCAAAACAGATTCCAGAAGTAGTTTTGTAAAAAATTGAATCGTACCTTGACGAAGGGCTTTATTTTGGATCTCTTGTGGAGCTTTCCTTTGCCCATTCGCTTGTGCACTTTGCGTGGATAGCGGTCAATGCCAGCTACGAGTGCGTGTCCGTACTGCTTCTCTGTTGTTCCATCATCATAGTTCCGCATGACAATGGCTTTGCGTCCTGCGTACCGGCCACTGAGGACCAGCACGACTTTCCCCGTTTTCATAATTTTCACCATCTTGGCGAACTGCTTGAAAAAAAAATAAAAAGTCTATTTAAGGAAGAGGTTGACAAGAGTTTGGTTAAGCACAAGATTGAACGTCCTCATCGCTCGAATCAACTTGTTTGGTCGAAACAACGTACAGAAACTGTTTACAACACTTTTATAACAGATAAAACGTTTTTAGAGTGCAAGCAAGTGAGAATTTCGAGAGTTTTACAGACAAAACACGGGCTTCACAGTCATAAACTTCCTCGTGTACGCAGAGTCCGTTCTTTCGACGATAACATGTTGACAGAGCGAGTAGACTATCGGGTCACGATTCTTTTCAAGTAAACACGATAGGAAAAGAACATTTACGAGAAAATTTGTATGTAGGAAAAACCACGAATGTTGCCTCGTTGCAACGATCACAAAATTATCTTATTAAAATTATTCAATATCGGGATGTTTTAAGATTACTTTGTTAACCTTTCGGCAGAACGCACCTCACGGCTTACGGAAACCGGAAAAAAGAGCCTGTGCGCCCTCCGTATGTTTGAACATCAGCGAGTATTGTTACTAGAAAGTTACTAGATGACTGCCGTGAAGTTGGTTCAGGATTTCCTGCATTACCGATTAGCGTTACAGAAGAAATTCGTAAAAAGTATCATCGGACATTTTCGAATGTAAATCAATTTGAGAGAATCATTTCTAAGAATTTTTTAAAAATAGAAATGAGTAGAAAGATGTGGAAAATAATTAGAAAACCGTTAGAATTCGTTTTGGTTGGTCAAGTGTTCGAAACGTTCGTGCCATTTGAAAATAGTTTCGTGACGTGTCGCTAAAAACGCTGCAATCGGTCGAACTGCAGCGCATGCGCGTTCCGAGTGATAGAGGGGATAACCGAACCGACGCCATGAGAATGAAAAAATAATTTCGCCTCCCGGGAAATCCGAATATCCTTCCTGAGATATTGGTAATCCTCAACTCCTCTCTATCGATACAGTTTTTAAGTAACAAAATCTTTTTTATTTTGAGAATATTTCATTTACATCGATATTCATCTTTTCAGTCGAAATTTCCAAATAGAAATCGATCCTGGACCAATCGCCATTTTTTATCGTTAACAATTTTGTTGAACTTTGATGGAAAGGAAACTATTATATTAATCCTCACAGTTATTCATAAATGTTAATAATTTGCATGTATCAATAATCTTCAATTTATATAAATTATTTGATGAAATAATTTCATTTAAAAATTCGCATATTTTTAATACGAAATCGTTACGATTTTCTGTCACATTTTGGTTTTGTTTATACACTTGAATTTTTATAGGATACAATAAATACACTCTCGTCGATGACTCGATTCCATGCCTTTTCCGAATTAGATCATGGAAAATTATGTCAAAAAATTTCGAGTATTCATCACAATTGGTGAGTGACTTTTTTATTTTATTTTACGAATATATCTTACGTACAGAGTAATAAGATATCAATTTCGTGTTCTGTTTAAAAACATTGGACTAGGGAAATATATCTAATTAAACATAATTATGCAATTCTATTGTTCGAAATAATAAAAATTTTATCGAATTTGTGATACTATTGCACAATTGGTATTGAAACTGGATTTGGGTAAATCAGAATTACAAATTAGTTCACGTTGAGACCGAGAGTGGCCAAATCTTTCCTCATGCTCGTAACTTTGTCCTCGGGCAATGGGCTGAGAGGCGTTCGCGGCGGTCCGACCTTTACAGGAGTTAGTTCGACCATTGCGGCTTTCATTGTTTCCACCCAGTTCCCTGGAAATTCCCGAGAAATTATGTTCACTTCATTCAACAATTCCGTTCGTTTTATTCCATTCAACTCGTTATTATCATTATTATTAAACGAAAAATTTGACAAAAATGAATTTCGTTCAAATAATTGAAGTAAATTCAATGCTTCCAGCTTTGATCCGTGAGTGTAAAGAGAGTAGAAAATAATAACTAAAATATTGTAATAACTAATATTATTATCATTATCGATCGACATTTTTATCAAAATAGTTTAAAAAATTTTGATCTTTAATTTTTTTTTTTCACAAAAAAGAAGATAGCATGAAAAATGCTGACATTACTATTGTTATTATTATTATTGTGGAGTGATAATGCAAGAACTTAACTAACTTGAGCTCTGAAAAAATTAATGGAAAATTTTCGAAAATGAATTAAAAATCTATGAATCATTAACTTTATTTTTTATGGTTCCATTTACATCCGTTTGGATGTAGAAAAAATGGAAATGATAAGAATTTGATGAAATTTAGACAGAATGTTTTTCTACAAAAAAATCGACAGTATTTATTTTTTCAAAATTGTCATCCTGTTATTTACTGAGTAATTGAATAAGAAAATTACGCTTTTTATACACATCGTGTATAAGAAGTTATTTTTTAGTCAATTCCTCAAAATGATGGAAATAAAAAATTAGAAAAAAATGAGTTCTTAGTTATTTGTGAAAGTCCTGTAATTTTTCAATTCTTTATGTGTTTAACATGCGTATGTCTGTATTGTGGTATCGAAACCCCTTAAAAAATTAAACTATCGTCGATTTTTTTTGCGATGATAGTAAAGCTACAATAAATATTGGACTTTTCGAAAATTTTAAAATCCATAATTTTATATTACGTAAAAATTAAGGAAAGTGTAAAAAACAAACCATATTTAGAAATGGCAATAACGGCGCTGGAAAGTTTCTGTTGTTTTTCTTGCGCGGTGAAACTGTCTCCTCTCGCTCCGGCAGCCGAGAGCTCAAGAGCCAACTCAGGAAATATGTTTACACTCGTCGGTATGAACGAATTCATTCCCACTGCGCATGCAGCCGAAATTATCTGAAATTCGTAATTACTTCACTAATACGTGTTCCGAAATTTTATGAAAAAGTTGATGAAAGTGTCGAAATTCAACTCCAAGTTGGTGATCGTTTGAAATTTCGTGTGCGTTGCCCTTTGATCAATTGGCAAGAACTTTTATTATTGACCTCTTAAATTACTTTTATTCGTGAAAAAATGGAATTTCAAGAGAGTTAAAAAGCTAATTGAAAGTCAAGAGAGCTATTAAACAAATACCTACCTGATCGCTTCCGAGAAAAATTACAAACCGACCGTTTTGAGCTTTGAGAGCTTGAGCTCCCTCCTCCAAATTTGTGCTCGTAAATTTGATCCCAACGAAAGTTGCTAATTCATCGCCGATCTCTTCCAAAAATCGACCCATGTGAACTTCTCAATGAAATTTGAAAAAATGAAAATTCATAAACTATGTCTAGAATTATGCAATGAAATAAATATTCTTTAACTTACGTTGGACTCCCGTAAACATTGGAATATGATAATAAAGAAGAGGTGTCTTCGGTGCCGCTTCACCAACGCGTTTTAGGTAATTTTTCAATTGATTATTATCCGTCGGCTTAAAATACAATTCGGGCAAGCAGAGCAACGAATCGACTCCGATTTCTTCCGCATGACGAGCCTACATTATTTAACATTTTAACATTATTATCAATATTCTAATTAAATGTGATGATTCTTATTTTTTTAATATCAAATTTATCTAAATGTTGATAATAATAGAAATAAAAAGTAAATTATGGCAAGGATTAATTTAATTAATTAATTTGTGGACTGTCGAGTTGAAGAACAGACGAGAATAAATTATTGTAATGTATAATTATTTATTGAAGAATTTTTAGAAATTGTCGTCGAATGAGAACCAAAATGAAAAAAAAACGTATAGAAAAATAAAGTTTATAAAATATTACACACGAGCTCGAGAACGTCGGGAAAAGGGGCTCCACCGATTTGGAGCATCAGGTGAAGTTTGTTCAACTTGGCGGCATCTGTCCATGCTTTCGCGACCAATTTTCTTTCTCCAACTGACATCGACATGCCCTCGCCGCTCGTTCCATTTACTTTTTATCATCAAAACTCATTTTTATAAATTTCATTTCTTATTGCTTTTTAAATGTTATTTAATATCATGTCTTGAAATAAAGTTATAGATTCAAAAAATTATTTTTTACACTCTAATAAATTTTGAAGAGTTTCAGCAATTGAGCTTTTTTTATTCATATTTATACTTTCACGCGATTTTGAAAAATAACTTTCAAGGAAAGTAAAATTTTTACATTACCAAGCACGCCTTTTATTCCTCGATCTGCCAAATACTTCGCATAGCTCGGTATCACGGTCAGATTTAATTGCAAATTTCTAAAATAAATCAATATCATGAATGAGGCATTTCGATAATTAAAAAAATAAATTATCGAAATGTATCTAATTGTCGAAAAAAAATTTAACGTACTCCTTGTGAAATGGTGTGAAGACAGGGACCACATATCCTCGAAACGAGTACTGCATAAAATTAAAATAAACAAGTGTTGAGACTTTTAGGTCGTACGAGAAGATAAACAAGACAAATAAATTTTACGCTCCTGACGAGATAATTGTTTACTCTCGAAAATATTCATCAGAATACTCCTCAGATCTTCAGCAATAATTCATAGTCATATCGGTCAATTTATCACTCATTAAAATAAAATTATGCAACTTCACTAATACAAATACTAAAATAAATAAAGAACAATAATAAACAATAAATAACAAATGAATAATAACGAAAGAAGTCAAATAAATAATGAGAAAAAACGTTAAAAATTATAATTATATACCTGCATTTTTTAAAAAAAAAATACAACAATTTGTTCACAAAAAATAAATTCAAAGTCTTGTTGACAGCGATTCGCCGTTTACTGCGCTAGATGTTTTCTCCTCGAAACTGCACAACGCTTTCGAGCAGCACGCGATAAGACTATCGAAAATATGAGTCTGAGAGTTCATTGATGTTTGTTAATTCTGAAAAGGAAAAAGGTGGGGATAGACACGAAGGAATTTTTTCAGATAACAATCTCGATAAGGATAATGAGACGAGTCACATTTACACGTTATCTATAAAAATGCTCTTTATGTTTATTTACATGTAGATTTTTCAACAATATCAATATTAATATTATCATATATTAATAATATAATAATAATAGTAATAATGGGTAATAATAGTAATAATAGGTTCATGATACATATTCGAATATATGTATACGTATAATCTAAATGGCCGCATGCGTTGGGTCACGTTTTTCCTCGAAACAAACGGATACTAGATCGTAAATAATCACGCCCAAAATTTTTCTAAATTTATATTTAGAAAGTTATATTTATTTGCAAAAATTTCTGGTTACTTCTCCTTCATTCGTATGTTTTTTTTTTATTTCCTCAATGGAGCTGTGAGCTCTCAAAAGCGACGATTTCAGTGACGGAAAAATATTCTTTCGCTTCGAATCGTTTTGATCTGAGAAAAGAATTGGATATGTCAGACATTTCCTGTTCTTCAGAGCATTTGCATTTTTATTTGAGATGACATCGAAGTCTGATTGTCTTGAAATGAAAAAGGTAGATAAATAAATATGTACTTTGCTTTTTATTTTTCTTTTCGTCGGGTTTTTCTTTCCTCTCCGTTATTGAATACGTCGATTTTGTGTCAGACAGCTCCGCAACGTCTACGCCTCTGTAGACGAATTTACATTGTTTGTCTTTCATTATTTATCTACGCTTTTAATCGTTCATATAATTTCTTAAAACGTGATCTGCCGCTACACAAATCTTTATTTCGTTAATTTTAATCATTTATTTATTTATTCACGTTTTTTTTTTCATTTTAATTCTCATTTTTGTTGGTGAATCTCAAGAATATAGTATAGAGTCGCGTCGCTACGAAAGATTTTCACAATATCGTACTTCGGGGTTTTCCTTCTCGCTCGTTATATAATCTTCTTTTCTCCAAACTTAATCAATAACATTTTCTCACTAAATTGTACATTGCAACGTCTGTGCTTTCGTATCTTTGCGTCTGTTCGCATCCCTTTACTTCGTAAAGCTCAACGAGATCTTTTTCTGTCTGTCTCTCTCTCTCTCTCTTTCTCTCAATTTTTTTCCTTATTATTGTTATTATTTTTTTCCTCACTTTTACCTCTCATTACAAATCTCTGACTAGGCTCAAATTATACACATTTCGGGATTTATGCTAAGCATTTGATGAGGAATGAGGATAGTTGGGACTAGACAAATTTATTTAAATTGTTTAATTAAAAGCTCAATTCAACAATTTGAAAAAATACAAGAAATCAGAAAAATGTATCTAATTACTTTTAATTATTTATAAAATATTTAAAAACTAAAGAAAATGGAAAGACATTCTTCACATTCGCGTTATATTGCAGATTTCCCGAAATTCATTAACAAATGGGAAAGTAAAAAAAATTGAATAGAAAAAACGTTCACGTTTACGTACAATTTCGTTATTTTGCATTTCCCCTTTACTATACGTGTAAAAAACAATAAATGCGATTTCGTATGCAGCACACGACGATTAATTTTCTTTTTACTTCTCATCGTTCAAGATGCCCCTGTTTATTATTAATAATTGATATATTTTTCAGATCTTTATTCATTCATTTGTTTATTCATTTATTTATTTAGTCATTATAATTATTCGAACAGTACTATAAACGCAACGAGATCCTCCGGATATGTACAAGAGGGATACATATCGTATTATATTATTTTTTTATTATTTATAATATATCCTTTTTTTAATATATGTATTTGCGCCTGCGCGACAAAATTCATCTCGCACTCCGCTCAAATTTTTACTGATAAAATGATTTTTTCATTTTTTTTCTCTCTTATTCTCTCTCTCTTTTTTTTCTCGTTAGCCCGCGAGGGGTAATACCGCGATTACTTAAATATTTCCGCTTCCGGCAGAATCGAATAAAAACTTAATACTGCTCGTGGTTCCTCAATAAGTCGCGTTGAATCTCATGAGAATGGTCCCAAATGTTGAAAAGTAGTCTCTCCCGTCTTAAATTTTACACAATCGACTTTTTTGTTATTATTTCAACTTCGCCACATTTTCGTTTTTTTTCCCACGTGATTACGTCACAAAACGATGGCGGCGGGGAATTTTACAGTATTCTTTAAATTCAGCTTTTCATAAAGCGTTCGAAATAATTGTTAAAAAATTCAAGGAATTGACTTGACCTCGAACTATCGTCGATCAATTCTTTCAAAAGTCTTCTACTGTCATCCGATCTTTCGTTTATCATGTTAAGTGCCAACAAACAGTGAGACAGTGAGCGTGATCACAAAAATTCGAAAATTCTATACGAGTACCAAATGCAGAGAGAAAAAAAATTATCGAAAAATAATCATCTGTACGAATCTCGTGAGCTAATCTTATCGCAACGATCAATTTGCCGATTGATGCATTTTTCTCTTATTTTTCTCACCATAACCGATCTTTTAATATCTTTTTGCCATAATAGTGGAATATTTGTTTATATTACGTATATATTCTCATAATCTTGCTGTTAGCTCCGTGACATGGAAGATTTGCGTTTCATTTCAACTTTGATCGATTATTATTATTATTATTATTATTATTATTTTATTACTATTTATAATTGTTAATAATGTTGTTGCCATCGTTAACATACTTTTTTCAGTTATTAGAGTTATCGGTATTTTTTTCGAGATCATAGTGAAAATGCGCGTAGTTTCAATGACGATTATTTTAATGACAAGGAGAAGGTTGTGAATTGCTTAGATACGTAAGCGATAATTGATAAAGTGCTCGGATAGATCCCGAGAGAACGATTCCGACGAGAGAAACCGCATCGAAGCTGCTACAATTTCACCAGGAAAAAGAGAGGAGGGTGGCTTATTGATCATGACAAGAATTATGTTCGCGTTTTCCGTAACTCCGTCGACAGGACGATTCACAGAGATGGACCGTTTACTCCCCACCCTCCAATTTTTGTTCTTTTTTTCAAGTAGTTCGATACCAAACGCTGCCCAAGATTGAGATACAAGAATTTGGGATATGATAAATAAATTGATGAAAATTTTTTATGTCTCGAGTTGACGTACAGCGTGCTATCTATACTTTGATGAAAATTCTAATTTGAAATCGCGTTTTTCCCCATCAAACTATTTTAGTCGATTTCATTTAAATGCTTCTAATAATTTGCTTTTAATCTCTGTCATTCCAAAGAGCCTGCAAGAATAATTTTTTACAATTACCTAAAATATTTTTTGTTTCAATGGTTTCTCGGAAAGTGAATTTTTCAAGTGCAGTTTGGCGTGCAAAAAGCGATTTTTTCCGCATTTTGAACTCCATATTTACGTTGTCCATGGTTACAGTTTACTTTTCCGCACGAAGTAAAAATGATGATTTAACGAGCCTCAGATTAATGTTCATGTTACCGAATTATCAGTTCTATATTAAGCATTCACAATTAAAAATTTTTTTTTTCAAACGCAGTTTCCGAGGATTTATTAAAATAAGTATCTTATGAAACATGTACGAAAGTGAACGAGCGTAAACAGGCAATCGTTGCGAATTCATTTTGAACTATGGTAGATTTTCATGAGCACGAATGTGACAAATGGATCTGCTGCCTCATTCGATAACTTCATGCCAGTGGATATTGGTTCACTTTCGGCACACGTATCACAATACACAATATTCACTTACTAACGTTAATTTACGACGCTGTTGCAGTTACGATAACAAGACTGACAACAAACATGATTTTATAGTATAGAAATAATGATAGTAATTGCATAATATAATAATAATAATAATAATAATCACCATTATCTCAATAATAATAATTTGTGTGCAACCGAGCATTATCATTGTTTAGAGTTTAGGAAAAATAATACAAGTATAAATTTACAGAGTTCGATATTTGCTTTCAGGCACACACGAGTTATCTTTCGTCTTCGTTTTAATTTTTTATTACATATTTTCATTTTTTTTGTCTTCGTAATCTTTGTTATTTTTTGGCAATTGTTACTACCTCTCCGTCTCATTCGCAACGCACGAGCAGCGATATATACTGTTAAGTAATTATTTAGGCGTTTATTTGTAACGTGCATCAACGCGATTCGTTTTCTGAACACTGAGAAATAACTATAAACTTTATCGTAAAATTTCACTGCCATTATTACACAATTATTATTTTCTCATCTCGTTTCATTTGGTTTCATTCGTATGTATACATATATTTTTATTTCCTTTTGTTTGTATATATAGATATATTTTGTACCTTGGCCAGCTTTTTCTCTCCTTTTGCCTCGTACACGAGAAAGCTTCGCGATTCACGAGCTTTTGTGCTTCTCTGTCCGTATGTGTTTGTGTACGTGCGTGCACGTGTATACGTCTCGATGTCAGTTTTTAAAATCATTGTTACAAGCGTTGTGAACAAAGATGAGGATTGATGTTTATATTGATTTATTTTTTATTTATCGCGAATGGAACTTTCATCTGAAAATCGAGCTCAAAATTTCTTTCCATTGCTTGATATGATTGAAGGTGGCTTGTTGATTCAGGAAATTCATTTTCTGCACTCGACAAAAAATATCTTCTTATGAAAGTAAAATATTAAGTCAACCATTTTCCACGTACGAAAGGATAATTACAATAATAAATATTATATACTCTCTGATCACGAAATGAGTTAAAAATTTGTTGCAGTTTTCTTAGGCAAATTTGCATTTCTGAATAACTATTACGATAGATATTTCGTGCTTTTTATTTATTTTTACACGGTTTCGATGCGTCTCGCATCTGGCGTATCGGTGGTATATTTGACGGGGGTTGCGAGAGAATAATGCTGTCGGTAGGGGATACAGAGCTCGATCGATCAGCACGTTAAAAATTCATCGGCAAGACGGGTCACGTGTTCCGATATCGGTCAGATGTTGCCGTACATTCGCTTCGTCTCTTTTCCACGTTCATCTGTGCTCTCTCTCTCATTTCTTTCCCTCTCTATCTTTATACATCATACATAACCTTTTACAAAAGTAATTGAAAACAGTAAAAAACTAAACAAAAAGAGCAACAACAGCGTAGCGTAAAAAATAAAATAGAGTTACCGCCGCGGAAGAAACTTGGACTTTGAACGATGTGAACCCCTTTGTCGCGCGTTCGTTCGATATTCCACGGTAGCGTATCCTATTTTTTCTTTCTCCTGTTTTTATTTTTATTTTCGTTCTTTTGTCATGCCTCCATACGAAAGGGGACAGAGTTTGAGAGATAAGAAATGCTTCGCTGAACGTAGGTATTACCTACCTATTATACTACTATTTATAGTGTGCATTGCTTTATTCATATACATACTATACTATATATCGTATATTTGTATCGTTAGTATCACTACATTCGGCACATCTTTTTTTTCATCCGTTGTGTCCTATGATAAAGTGTTCGCAGCTAATACCGTAGCTCGAACGTTTTCTCTTTTTTCCCCTCTTCTGGGTTTATTTGCTATTTGGTGGCTGGAAGAGAGCAACGTCGCTCGCCATTTTCACTCGAAAGCGAAGTAAAATTGAACTTCCACTTCTCTGGATCAACAATAGTCAGGGAATATCAAAGGCAGGCTTCTCCTTCCTTTCAAAACTGATTAGATCGTGAAAAGAGTCGAAGAAGCGAGCTTATGGTCGATTCACCAATTGTTTCTCCGAGTGACGAACAATGACGACAATGACGTTGCTCTCGACTGCCACTATGACTTCCAGACCCTGAGTTTCCTCAATGAGACCTTCTTCAAGTGGAGGGCCGCATTGAGGATGTCCGATTCCCGGGAGTCTTCACCGTCCGAGTGCACCTCGCGTCTACGTCCAGGCATTAAGAGCTTGTGACGAAGACCTCTAGAGGTTGGATCGGAGAGAGCCTCGGCTACCGGAACTTTCTCCTTGCTCGAGCCAGGTAACGAGACTGAACGGCCAACCGAAAAACCCTTGCTCAATCTGTCGAGGGTAGCGGGAAGCAGGTGCTTGCGAGGTAGCGCCTGTTCACGTTCCCTCAGAATGAACCTACCTAGAGTTTTCCAGTAGGCTTGGGTACTGTAGACATTCTCGTCATCCCTGAGGACTCTGAGCTGCCTGTTACCACTACCTACTGCACCAGCACCACCCCATTCGAGTTCTTCAACAAGTGCAAACTTCACTGGGTCTTCCATTCGACGAGCTTTCACGAGGGCTTGTGCTAGCACGTCCTGCGCTGAGCTGGTAACTGGTACTCGAAGTATCGCGTATGGAATTTCCGGAGAAACGTTGTAGATGCATACCAGAAAGGTGTCGGCCTCGTCCCATATGTGCATCGAACGGTCTTCTTCCGGTTTGTCCGAATGGAGCTTGGAGTGTCCAGCTGTACTTCGAATAGAGGCGAGCCAAGCTCTGCTGCTGGGATCATCACCGACTCGTTTAAGAAGGAAGCGGCCTTCACCCTTCCACAGGGCCTGGGCCTGTAGTGGCTGCTCGTTTGGATCGAGAACCCTCTGAGTAGGCAACTCTTCTCGATCCTTCTTTTCCCAACTTCGAGATACTTCTTCTACAAGGATGTACTCATCAACGTGATTCTCACCTACTCCGGCTTTCTGGAGAGCCTGCAGCATAACCTCGTGTGTGGTACTCTCCTGCGTTACCTTGAGGATTGCATAAGGTTCATCGGGTATAACATCGTATACCATCAAGAAGAACATTCGCCGTTTTAGGGTGACGCCACCGAGGCCAGGATCGACTCTATTCAACTTCTCCGGGAGCTTGCTCGAACTCGCCCGTTGCTTCGATGATGATTCCTTATTATGATCTCGACAGCAGGTATTATAATCAAGGCTCTCTTCTTCCATTCGTGAGTATATGAAAAGTGTCGAAAGAGGCAGGGGCTTGTTTTTGCAAGAGCGCAACCTGACATGTCGATATCCAGGTCGCAGACACTTTAATGGCAATACTCGTTGGGCTATCAAATGGTTGGAGCTCGCCTCGACTATTCCAAAGCGCAGAAAGGCCAGGTCCTTGAACATCACTTGGAAGCAGAACTTTTCATTCCAAATTGGATTGAGAGCATTGCTCTGAATGACCTTGGTTTTGTGTTTGGCGCAGTCTATCGGAATCCCTACCAGTTCAATCTCGACATACGTGCTTGTTAGCAAATTGCTCGGTGAGATGTACTGACCAGAAACTACGGAGAGTGTAACATGGACTGAATGAAGTCCATCAAACTCCTTATCCCATGGATTGAATCGCCTATACATCATGTGAGTCTTGTCCCACATCACCGAAGGCTTCCTGACGTAACCGCACTGGCCGTTTTGCTCAAACATTGCCGCGTTCAGATGAAGTGCTGCGTCATCGGTTTGATAATTCAACGCTACCATCTGAATTCCGAACGCCCAGAATATTACGGGGTTGAAATTGGAAGAGTCAATTCTCATACCAGCTGGATATGTGCGAACGAGCTGGGTCTCGACGTGGGCCACTACACCTAACGGTTGCTTCCTACATATTTTTTTGGCAGCGTTCTCATTCAGAGAGGAACATTGGAAGCAAGCTGGCATTCCCCGAGTTGTTCTAAATAAATTGTCGATATTGTTGCCACCACTTGCAACCGAGGCTGACGTCGACAGTGACTGCGGCGAGCCCGTTGATGATGCAATGCCACTTGTTCCTATTCCAGCAATACTGTGTCTCTGCACCGTTCCTGTGTGACTTTGGTGACGCGCTTTCGTCGGCACTGCATTCCCGGGTGTTAGATTCAAGCCGCGAAACTTTATAGCTTGCAAATATATGACTAGATCCGATAGTTCCTTGGCGATCTGACTACTCTGTTTTTGCTGTGACTTGTCATCGACAACTGGATCAGATTTCAAACGTGGATGCGTTAATTGTCCACCCCCAAGATATCGTTCGTAACTCGAAATGGAATTATCTGAAATTGACCAAATGATGTTCAGCATAAGCACAATAACTTTTCAATGAGAAGTGAATGTTCCCTTACCGTCAATGTTGTCATCCTCATCGTCATCTTCTTCGTCATCTTCGTCCTCGCTGAAGTATTCGACGACAGAAGCTGCACTGACGTCGGTTCTCATTTGCTTCATAGATGAAGCTCGATCTGTTATTAACATTTTTCCTCGATGACTGACGGAAGGATGAATCAGAGGACCCGTTGGATCAACCACCATTTTCTTATTCTTTATTAATATACGATGACGCAATTGTGAGGGTGAAGGTAGTTGGGGATCCTCTCCAAAGTCGGTATCAAATAAAAACTTTGTGACCAGCTTCTCGCCAAACACCGACTGAATAAGGATAATCGTTGGTCAGTTTTTTGTACTTCTACGTATGTAAAAAGGATATTAATTGAAATAATTGAATTAACCTGAAAAATTTGGGCCATTCGTGCTTGCTGAGCCTGCGAACAATGATTCTCAATTGAAAGGATGACTGGATATGGTGACGTAACGAAAGCGCTGCGATCGATTGCCTCAACGACTGAACGAAATGGAATTTTCGTCGTAAAAGTATGGCCATGGTAAATCAAGGGTGATCCATCATCACCATCCCAGCAATCGAGTTCGACGCAACGACAGCCCGTTAGCAGAACCTTATCAATATGAAAATTGTTATTATTTTGGTGTGTCTCAACTTCAGCTGACATTCAGCTAATAGTGTTTTTGCTTACCTGAGAGTAGAGTTGAACTGAAGATTCCCCTTTTAGCTGATGCCCGGTTAGATACGTATTGTGAGAACTGGCTATGTAATATTGCGACAACGGCTGTTGCATTTCCTCGTCAGTTGGTGTTGCATATTCATTTGGAAAGGCATAGTTGTCCTTATCCATCATGTAACGGGCAAAACCTTCAAAAGAGAGGCACCACTGGGTCCGCAATGCCGGATCCGGTTCATGTCTCTGCAGATGCAGATCGATCGTCAATTCATGATTTTTCAAAAAATGAACAACCTTTTGATTCGACACATACCTTTATCAGGGTCTTGATTTCATCCTCTGAAAATCTTTCCTGTTGTCTCGATTCCAAAAATTTTGTAAACGTCGCCAGCGTGATGACTTGCGATTTGGATGTGTCGACACCTGAACAATTGTTCACTATACTAGCTGCGGCGATGGCATCGAATATTTGCTTTTTATGAAGATTTCCACTAGTTTCGTATTCGTGTGAATCGATGGAATTGTTTCTCGTAAGAAGACCTACGGGATGATTTATCATTCATTGGAGATTCAATTTAGTTGAGAAGCGAATACTGTTTACACGTCAATTTTATATGACTCACCGATTCGTTGTGGAGTAGCATCGCTAGTTTGTCGCGAAACTGAAGTTCTCATGCTGAAATCCCTGAGGGAGCCGTCACTCTGGCTCCGGCAAGTTATGGCCAGTTGGCCGAAGAGGTCTCGGAGATCTTTTCTTGCTCGTAGGCTGAATGAACGGAAGAGAGCAACGAACTCAACGAAGTTGAGTTGTGTCTCGTACATAATGGACGTCGTTCGAGCTTTCACCTGCCAGGGTGCTTCGAGGCCTCCACCGCCATTCCGATCTTTCTCCCTAGCCACGCACAGAAGACTGTTTTGACGAATTATATGGATTGCGTATCTTAATAAAAAGCGGTGGATTTTCATTGCCAGTTATCAAACTCATGATTTTCCTAGAGCTACCAAAATCGTGCCCGCAGGTTACGTTATTTTAACAACAGGTTAAATAAGTCGAATAAAACGGGCCGCACGATCTGGCATCGTGCCTCAAAAAGTTTCCAGATATCTTCCTCAATATATAGGCTAACCCGCTTATTTGAACTCTAACCAACAGACATATAAACTAATGTTTCATTCCACGCCTGAGATACGTCAGTGACCGCGTCACGAAGAAACTTTATCCAGCTGTTTACGAGGCAACTTGCCGTGCCGATAATCGTGCCAAACTCGCTCTAAACTCCGAAGCAATAAGCTACCGCTTCTTCGTCGACGCGCAATCCAGAACAAACTTTTGCCTCAGAAGAGTTGCCGTACTTCGTCGTTGTTACCTCGGAGGTCCTCTCGAATCCTCCGTTGTCCGTTGACAACAGATATATATACGATTCCCGCAAATAAATAACTACACGGATGGCAGAATGTATTTATGATGAGCCATACAGAGATTAATGGGTTGCTGATCAATAAACTTTGTCAAGAGAGACATTAGATCTGACGAGATTCGTTTTAATCTTCGTTCGTGAGACTTCCCAGTAAATATTTGGAATTTTCAGGCAAAACTTTTAGATTTGGAAAGTCTGGCTTAAATAAAGGAATTAGATTCAGAAAGTTGTGTGATAGCGAAGATGCTGGCATTGAGTTTGTATCTTTTAAAGCTAGAGTGGGAACGAGTGGAGTGGAGCCGGGCGAAACTCGTCTCGGTCGAGCCCATCGGAGTAATTAAAGTCTTTGAATACCTTTGAAAACTGGAGTAGGGCAAGCTCGAAGTGAGAAACCTCTCGGCGGAGCCTGGTGGGCTTCTGGGTGGTATTCGATCTCTGCTCGTCCTTGGCGAGGCTGGAACTATCCTTGTCAGAGACTCTCGGCTGCCCGTCAAGTGACGCAAAGGCGCGCTTGTCAATCCACCGTCCGAGGACGAAGAGTCGTATTGCTTAAAGCTTAGTTCCTGTTTACATCCCATTTAACCAACCATTAAAAACATATTAATAATTGTTACTATGTTTTAATTGTCCAAAAGAAAAACAAAAAGAATTATGTGCATTTGAATGGGAGTATTACCATACCTTTGTCAAGGCGTGAATGTTGCCAATCGATTTAGTCTTTTTCCCCTTTACGTTGCGTCGCCTAAGTGTACCGCTGTTGGTAGGAGATAATGTGCCGACACTTTCTGTCATTGACCAGTCCCTTCCACCGAATATTCTTATTGCGTCTGCAGTCATAGGCTCAACGCAACCTTCCTCATAAAACAGCTGCAGATATTTTTCTTTCAGGGCTCTTGATCTTCTGTCCGTCAATTGAAGTTGCCTCTTCAGACCTCGTAGAACCCAGCAAATTCCCATGTACCAAATTCTAGATCAGATCAAAAATTTCTATTATCATCGAACATAAATAGCCAATGATTGGACACATATAATTGAAGAAATATTGATATTGACATTACAAAAGGAACATATCATTTTAAACCATTGATAAGTATTCTATCGTTTGGTTTATTATGAGCTGATTACGTTTTTTGGACTAAGAATACTAGCAACACGTACTAATACTTTTTCATGAATGTACTTGAGCTTCAAGTTGAATTTCGTTTAATGAAGAAATTAAACAGTGTAATGGATTAGAAAAAGAAGTCTTACGAAAGAGATCAATAATGAAAAAAGAAGAGGTTGAAATACGAACTTGCTGAGAGACGGAGGTCCAAGGAGAAAGATGATCCGATTATCGGAGAGACTGGAGCCGTACATAAGGCCGATACAGGAATCGGAACCTGAGAGGCCGTATCTCTTGCAAATAGCTCGAAGATCGGCCTCACGCTCCCTATCGCAACATCCAATGGTCACCTCTTTTACGCAGGTAAGGTCTAGACAACCCTCCTCAAGGGTTATAGAGGCACAGTCAATCGGCTGCTGACTTGTATATCTAGTAACCAGACACCCCGGTACGCTCTCCTCTGGATTCGTATTCAACGAAAATTCACCCGGTGCATTACCGAATGTCGAGCTTGCTGTTTTCAGTGGACTCCAGGCTGGCTTTTCCCAGACAAAAGTGCCACAGGCGCGATCGATTCGAGCGTAAACCAAAGCGGTACGGGAATTTCCACCCTCGCAATCCCAATGCACAAGAGTCGTACCGTGATGGAGAACCTGGTAAACATTTTTTTTTTCGTTTAGGTATTTATTAATTATAATGAATAGCATCTTGACCTAATTCTATAGAAGTATTTCTAAAGATTTTGTCTTTGTGACGATGATAGAGACTAATGATTTTGCAAGCAGTAAGCGAGCTCTGAATGCAATTAATTGCATCTGATGTAACAACATTTGATTCCAGTAACGGACCAAAGGGCAATTTGCTCCAATGGTGCCTATTGGCCGGGTCATTTAATTTGTTTTGCAAGCTAGCCTGTCCAAATTATGATTTATAGGTAGCAATGATTGCCTTTTGTCGTACACTCGTATGCACAGACTCATTGGAGACAATTAATGAGTTATCGATCGGTTATTGGCAAATACTTTGCGTCCCCTGTATATAATATGTGATGAAAATTGAGTTAAATTAATTGGTGTGAATAGCGGACATCGGGAGGAAGATGGATGAAAGCTCGCTTGACAAGTTCGATCAACGATTGACCATCGGGCATCGACAACACGTTTCAATCTGTTTTCATTCACTATCTCTCTGCATCAAACTCAATTCTCTACTTCCTGCTCAAATCAACACCTAAATTTTATAAATTTGATCGTTTAACAATTCGAATTGTTCACGCAATTTACTTTAATAAAGGAAAACCAGAATTCATTACTTTTTGCAAGCTTCTTATCATACTTCTGTGATGTACTATATAATTATAATTAAGGTGGGTGAAAGGGATTGAAAAATAAAAAGTGAACCTGAAGAAGGTGAAGATCCATTCCATTGTGAGGGGCAGCGACGGGAAAGAGGGCGACACCGTGGTCGACGGCGAGGGGTTGAACCGGCTTGTAAGAATCAAGGTCGAGGTGATAGTCATTCTCGTCGCACTCCTCGGCCATGTAGGTCTGCTCAAGTGCAGTTGTGTGAACGCTGAGCGTTCTATGCAATGAGCCAGTCGTCGCGTCCCGACCGCGAGCGTGACGATGTTGATGAAAGAGGGCAACCTTGTCGAGTACCACTCGAGTGTCCGTTATACCTTCGGGTACGCCGAACAAGCCTCCGCTCTCCCGGCTGTTCCAACCCGAGGCTACCCCATCCGCGTTGCTGCTCTCTGAACCGGCTCTTGCACCTCTATGCGACGGCGAAGGCACGTTTTCGAGGCTCGCATCCCCATCCTCCTTATTCTTATTCCGCCAAGTCTCTCCTCTCTCCTTGTTTAACTCTGCCCCTTCCTGAAATACCAGGCGCAGTCTCACAACCCTATTGTCATTCAATTCAATCATAATAAATACTATGAAACATCGAGCTAGCATCAAGTAGCTCCCAGTTCACATTGGAATCGCTGTTATTTTCCTATGTCGTCTATTTGATTCATTGATGATCATAGTAATGATTTTACCGTTTCTCTATTTAATTATATCTTATCGAGTGAAAATGCAGAGTGTACAATCAAATTTGGTCGAAGTTCGAACAACGGGAGCAAGTAGTTTCCGCCGGCCTACAACGGTCCAATGCTGCTGGAGGCCGATAGAAACCCCTCCTCCAATTGTTCAATTTGCTTTCACTTCTCCGTGCCTCCCGTTCGCTGAAATGGACTAGATTTTCTGAAATAAAAAGTTTACGAATTATTTGACTAGGGAATCGTGTTGAATAGCCGACTCGTCGTTTTCTCGTCGTTTCACTGATTCGGTGTATTCGTACATCGCGATAAAGTGTTGCTCTAATAAACTCCATCAGAAGCTGAACCCCTCGACGATCACGAGGCAAAATAAGATAGGATTTTATCGAAAAGAAGTTTCTTGGTGGCTTGCCAAAATGTTTCCTGTCTGCTCAAAAGCACTACACATTTTCTCAACCGTTTTTCCCTTCTTCGTGTTGCTTCTCTCTCTAATGTTTTGGTCCTTTTTCGGTTATCTGATTCATCAACCGACATCATCGTCGAGTACTTTTATCTTTACGAAGCAAATAATTACTCCAAATCGAGTAACAAAGGACGCACACCCAGGCTAAAAAGTTTCATTCATTTTCATTATTCGAAAACAATAACAAACTCACCTTCGGGACATAAGCGATGACTTCTCGGAGCTCACGAAGGAAAGCTCCGAAGAAGGGTATCACCGGACACTCTGGCATTGCGAGAGCACGCGCCAACGCTTCGTCATATTTGGCAGACAGCAGCGCAGATGACAGATATTCCAATATCGGAATGGGCTCATTTATGCTCTGCCAGAATGGCTTTAAGTTGATTGACCTGAATAAAAAAAAATACAACGATTATCTTTGACTATATTTTTCTTGTTTTTAAGTTTTTACAACATATTGAAAATGAACGATAGCATGCTTTGGCTTTAATCAAATTGTAACAATGCAGGTTGGAATTTAACATCATCCATGATAAACGTCAGTTTGACAAATTATGACAAGTTTCGTCGGAGAAGTTTGTTGGGAAACGATGAGAAAAGGTCGGGAGAGTTGTGGCTATCGTGTGAGACGGAGCAGCGAGTGGGTTTACGCTGAGGAAATTGAGGTGGCTCGTAAATGTTGAAGAACGTCAACTCGGAGCTTCTGTACCGGGAGCTGATGGCCGTTATACCCATGTACCTAAAGGTGCATCAAGAACGGAAGTCTCAAGAGCGTGCCACGATTGTGAAACATAAAAGACGGAGAGAGAGAGAGATACACGGTAGAACGTGAAGAAGCAAAATTCGCGAACACACGGTGATGGCATTCGAGAATACAAGGATGCGCGAAAAGCCTTGAAGGCGCGAAATAAAGGAATACGTGAAAAAGTAGGCTAAAATACAGAAGCAATGACGAGAAGAGCTTCTTGTATCTAGGAAAAAAAATGGCCAAGACTTAGGACAGTCTGTTGGAGGTTCGCTTAATAATTCAGCTTAAAATGATGCAAGTCGACGCGAGGCGCTCAACACGTACCGCTGCAAAGGAAGCTCGTTTACTGAACGTATGCTGCCCAAAAAAATTTAGATCTTTGAACGAGTCACAATTGGAACTTTCATTTTTGGAGATATGAAGTTTTTTGAATTGAAAGGGTTTTCCAAATTTAAGAGAGATTAATTAAATTTTTAATTAGATTCGAATTAATAGAACAAAATTAAATCCAGTTTTCATAAGAGTCTTGTAAAAACAAATTTGACTCATCGAGCGCTCTCTCGTATCCTCGTGTCTCGATTCTTCCGTGTTGACTCTCATTAATGATATAAAAGCTGAACGGACGAGATGAAAAGCTCTCGAGTTGATAAGATCGTTAGTTTTTCGAATAATTCTTGTCGCAGCGATGCGAGACGATCTCGTATTGTCCGGATCCCGAAGCTCCAATTTTCGTCTCGTTCTCATTGAATTTATCAGCGAATGTATACTGGAAAGGTGTAAGTTTTACAGAAGCGTCTTTCAGCTAATTTCCATTTAATTCTCATTACGAAAAATTCGCGACTTCATTCCGGAGCACGAGAGCCCTGGAGGATTGAAAAAAATGCACCCAGTGGCCCAGAAGCGAGAGAGAGGTTATTGGCCATGGGAGAAAAAATGGAGAGCTTCACCGTAAGCCCGGAGCCAAATACAGTTCAATTTTCGCCTTGGAGATTCTTCGCTCGAAATGGCGGCTCTGCGCCCCCCCAAAGGACATCCGGTTGCATCTTTCGCCTTTTTCCTCCCCTTTGCCCTCTACAGCTCTACTCCTCGGAGAATCGAATTACTTTTTACGAGCTGCTCTCGCCTCCATCCTTTCTCCATTCTCTTCTTACTCTTCGGCGAACGTTCATCGGCCCGGACAACGCTTTTAATCCTATCTTCTCCCCATAGACTCTGTTTTCTCCTTTCTCTCCTGCTCTTTATCTCTTACCAGCAGTCACCCTCCTCTGGCCTTAACCTTTTTCTCCCTTCTCTTCTTTTCTCTCTCCCTCTATATATCTCTCTTTTCATTCCTCTTTTACCTTGCCATCACTTGAATAACTTTAACGGCTATGCCACACTTTTGTTCGAAGATATTTCTACTGCGAGGCACGCTCGACTACCGCGAGACTCTGAGCCCCTGAATTTAAATCTCGTTTAAAGATTTCGCAAATTTTTCCCCATCTTCGAAGCCATTGGTGCGAGTTTACCATCAACCGAAATATAGATTCTACTATTCAAAGAGCTCCGAGGTTGTTGATTCTCTAAATTGATTCCATTTGGTTTGATTTTATTTATTGGTAAAATAAATATTTTCCAGGTAGGGCTCGGTATTTCTCTTCAGAAATAAAGGTTGCTACTGCTGACGCGGAACGCCCTTGTGGCTTTCTCGGCTTGTTGTCGAGATGGGTGACAATGTTGAGAAATTGGTGGGAGAGGGTCTATAGAGAAGTGCTCGGAGGAGAATGGAACCGTAGCGGAAGTTACGCGAAAAGCCGCATCAACGCGGCATTCTCTGCCCTGTGAGTTTCGTGGTTGGTAACGAGCCTCCCGCTTTCAAATACCATCCTCTCCTAACCGGATAATGGACGAACACGAGAGACTCTCCGCGACGCTAACTGACCAAAAACTTGCTCTTAACCGTCCCAAGAGGAAATACAATTCTTTCTACTCCCATTCGATAATTTAACAGCTTTCTGCTAGGAGTTCAACCAACCCCCTTGAGTTGAAAAAATATAGAATTTATAAAATCGGATTTCCAAATTTTTTTTTTGTGGTCTACAAAAATTTCAGTTTTTTGCTTACACAATGTTTTTGATGGATATGAATATTATTTTTGTTTCAAAAGGTCAAATTAGGGGAAGAAAGTTTTAAATTCTGTTTGAGTCTTCGTTGAAAATAATGTAGTTTGGAGCTCCGAGATTCAATAATTCAATAATATTTTTTTAGAAGTTTAACGAGCCCGCTCTTATACAGAAAAATGTGAAGTTGTCAAAATTAGATTTAAAATATTCTTTCTTTGAGGTTTTTAAAAATTATATAATTTTTTGGCTTCTATCATACTTAAATATTGATATTACTTTTCTTTCGAAATATTAAATTGGAGTAAAATTAAAGTTTTGGATTCTATTCGAGCTTTCGATGGAAATAATGAAGTTGGGGGAGATGAGCTACTGGAAACTGATGGGGATTGAATTTCTGACTGGCGAGAGTTTTGGGATTCTGCAACAGGGGGAATACAGCTGTTACATTAATAAGGGTGAAACTTACTTGAGACCGGCGATGATCTCCATTGCTGAGTTAAAGTTCCCTGTGTTCCAGCAGGTCTGGGCCACTCGTAGTAGGCAAGAGAGGAGGGCCTGGCGTTCCTCGATCGTCGAGCCACTCGTTATCGTATGAGTTACCCATGAAACCACCTTACACATCAGAAACAAATAAGAACCATGTTCGTAAGTCGAACTTCCATTAAAAATATTCTAGAATAAATTTTTGTTCTGAGACATGAAATTTCTGATCGAAGAAGCATTAAAATATAAACGAGAAACCAAAAGTTCTCGAAATCTCCTTACAGTGCCTTATCAGAATTTGCAAAGTTCTACAATTTTAAATGTTAGTTTCTCTCTTGTTCCTGATCTGAATCGACTTTTCGAGTCCTGGACAATTTTCCCGAGTTGAAGTGAGTAGTGCAAGAAACAATTCGATATCTAAATTATTTTATAAATCAAGAAATAAATGAAATCGGATCGTATCGAGTTTTAAAATTTCTCTCAAATATCTAGTATATAAAACCTCTCGAGAGAAAGAAAAGATAGAGACGGCTCGTTCGAGCCAGAATTTTAAACTCGCCTATTCATTTACCAGGCGTGTTGAATTTTTTGTTTGCGAGCCCTACTCGCGATGTCCGTAGGGCTCTTGTGTGTACCTGAAATGATTCAACGCCCACTCGAAACCGGGAAAAGAAGAACAAAAGAAAGGAAGAAAAATAATGTGGAAAAGGGAAAGAAATGAGGAAGAGAGCGCAGACGTAAACGGGAAGAAATTGAAAGACGTGAATAAATGGGTTGAGAGCCAACGAAATGAAAAGAAAAAGAGTACGAAGGAAACGAGCAGGACGGCAACCTTGTTGTGTCAAGTCTACGCGTGTATAGTAAACAATATTACGTACTTTATGTGTGGTAACCCCGTGTGTACTGGTTTGAGGCCAAGTGAAATCCGGAAGACCACAAAATTGCAAAACGCTCAAGAAACTCTTTACCTATCTTACTCTATTGACGTTATGTAAGGATTTATTCATATGGAAACATTTCGCGCATTTGCGTATGGGAGAAATACATCAATTGCATTTTTCAAGTCAATTGATTTGAAATCAACTATTGAATCTTATCGTGAAGAGTTGTGTGAAATTTTCAATTGATGATTCCGATTGTATTGTGATTTTGATTATAATACCTACGCTCTATGGCATAATTTGGAGTATTGACGTTGTTACGTCGCATCTACACAGATGTTTTTATTTTCTACGTTCTACAAAATACTTGAATGTAAAAGAAATACAAGTAAATATAAAAAAAGAAGGAATAACCGACGGAATTCCCTACAGAATACGCTCGCTGTCCATTGCCAATTTCTTCCCCTTAACACCCAAAATACAAAAAAAATCTGTCGAGTAAAGACTTGAAAAGAAATGTTTATGGCACTCAACAAGGAATGGAGAATGAAAATTGAAAGTCGCGTCGCAACAAACGATTTAGTGATAGTTCACAAATGTTTATCACGTCACATTCGTATTGCCTGATTAATATTTTTTTTCATGATTTCTCTCCATTTATTTCCTACCTATTCGAAGGCATGCACCAATTTCGACAAATGGAAAGAAACGTAATCAATAAGAACACCAAAAAAGATAAAAATCAATAAATTGTGGATTTGAAGGGTGGAACAAAAATGAAGCTACCTCACTAAAGCGGTTGACGAGGGTCTGGACGGAGGGAGCGGAAGTGGCGCCTCCGAGCCAAAGTGCCTCCTCCTCGGTTTGGGTGGAGCTGTTTACGGTGGTGGGTAAAGTGTCAGTGCTCCGATTCCAGGTGCGTTGATTGTGACTCGATGCAGTGGGAGGAGGCGAAGGTGTTGCTTGTTGCTGCTGCTGTCTCGCCTCGGCCGCTCTCTGTGCCGCTGCCTGTGTCAGATCCTGAGCAACGTGTCGCAAATATTCGCACGGTTGTACTTGGTAGAAGAGTTGATACTCGCACTCGGCCAATCTGAGAGCAACCTCCTCGGGGAAGTGCAGCAGCTTGTGCAAATCCTCCAGCTCCTCAGAGCTCCGAGGCAGCTGCGGCTGCTGCCGCTTCTCCAGCTCTGCAACCAATTTTTCATTCATTTGTCAACTCGTTACAGCACAAATCTTGGTCTAAATATTAACGAGCCCATATATTAGTACGAGATATTCTGGTAACAGACGTCAAAACGAAGGGATAGATTTACGGTCGATTTCAAGACAAAAGTTTTTCAATATGCCTGAAGAGTTAATAACGATTCTAGTACACCGAGCATAGAACGACACACGTTGGTATAATTTGATGTTACGTGACTGACGCGTTTTCAATTGCCTTGATGATCGATAAGTTTCGACCCCGAACATCGGGTAACCAAGTTCCTAAAAACTTTGCGGCAAAAATAATTTCCTCAATCGTGAAATCCAGTTCACCTCGTATATTAATAAACTTATATCTACGTAAACTCGTTATAAAAACATTTGAGGCTAAGAATCATCTTTTCCTCTCTCTCTATCTCTTTTTTCCTCTTCCTCTTTCGTTCAATTATAATTCCGGGTTGACGTCGTTAACGCAAAAAAATCTGTGAATAAGAGTTAATGAAAAAGAGCGAAATGGGAGTGGCGTCGCCAGTGAGACGGAAAGACGAGACGGTATTCTTGGTGGAAAGGTCGCTCGATTTCTCGGAGGACGCGGAATCACGTTACGTGGATGCATCGAGGCTCGGGAATGCACGCGGCGTCGCCGAATACTCGTCCAGGAGGTTCAAATTCCAAGGATTTCTCCGAGCGAGATCACATGATCCTACCATATTAACGTATGAGAGGCTCGAAGGAACTAGGAAACGCTGAACACGACAAAAATGGGCTCCAGTGATGAACACGATAGAAAGTAATCCAGGTCATTGTTCGACATGAATTCGAGGACTATCGAATCCACGAGATTCGATTCCGTTTCGTAGGAAATCTCAACTAGCGCTAGAAAATGGAAGCTGCTAGTCAAGATCGACGATCCCACTCCGGATTTCGAACCACGAAGGCTGAAGGATTTTAAAGGGATAAGATTTAACCCTGGATCCCGACACACTACCACATGGGTATGAGAAGAGGAAACGAGGGGAGCGCGCGATACCGATAATGGCCTGTCCACTTTTATATTTACGGTACAACTTATCTGGACGTCCCTCCACACTTTGCCTCTTAGTCTCCCGCTTTGCTTTCCACTCCAATTCCCTTTCGATATTCACCGCTAGCCTAAAACGCCAAGATCACTCTTTTAACCTCATTATTGCCCTTTTAATGCGATTATGGCCCGCACTCGAAAACTTTCATCCTCAACTCCGTTCATTCCAGAGGTTTTACTCTCTTTCCAATATCGTGATACAGACACACCGAAGAGAATCGAAAATTAAAGATCCAAAAAGGAAATAATTACAATTTGAGAGAAGTGGTATTTCTATAAATTTCCATTTAAAAGATTTGGTTGGTGTCGACTTATTTTTGATTTGTTAAGGTATATTTCTCGATATCGAAGAGCTTTCACGTCGAACGTATTGAAGAAGGAAAAATTAAAATGCTGGAGTCATTTGAATTTGCAGAGAGCGACAAAAAATGGAGGAACATGCAAGGTTCGTACCTCAGATGCGAAAGCTCGCTTCCACAAAGCCATTCACAGAGAAACCATGCAAACAGTAATTAAGATTCGTCAGGGTGTTCACATGCTCGAATGCGCAGTCTTCTATATTTGATTCCGACGCGTTTCAACATCTCTTGCTTTCATGACAAGATTAAATACATTTTCCCAACAATTATTATCTCTTCGCTCCTTTGTGACGACATGATAATAATAATAAGTTAGCCTTCCTCGACGATTTTCCATTTTGTAATTGGTTCAGTCTCTGAGACGCAGAATGCTTTCGTAAAATTTTCATACTTATTTCGTTAGAGTTCATTCGATCTATAGGAAATAATGCGAGCACTTCCGCGTTGATGCGATGCATAATATTCAATCTGACGATTAATTTTCCACGACTTTACCGCAAATCGCGCTCATCGATTTTCCAGAGAATGCAAGCAACGAGATAAGTACTGGAAAAAATTAAAAAAAAAGCCCCGTCTCAAATGATAATGTTTCACCATACCCACGAGAATAGGATCGCAAGTCGATTCTCCCAAATGCCAAGTTATATGCAGATTTCCCTTGTTGCTGGTACAGCTCAATCAATATATGCTTCGAAGCTTTTCAATATTTCAGCTTTCCTCTCTTTTCGATGATTTATTTTTAATCAGTTCATTTATGAATGAAAATCCATCCTTGTAATTTTATTTCCCTGTACATATAAATTTAATTTTACTGATACGCTTCACCACAGATTTTCATATTTAAATTAAAAAAAGTTAATTGGCAATCCGATATTTGGAATTCCAATATTTGAGATAGCGATGATGAATCATGGCACAGAATTTACTCTGAACAGGATTAACAGTTGATACTTCGTTGTTCAAGATATGGCAATTCTAGAATCTGATATCCGAAAATGGACTGTTAATTCTGGAATATGTTGAGAGGGAAGATTAGATAGCGGGGTTTCTTTGATTTGAGGTCCCTCATTGGAGAGCGTTATCCTGGTCTCATCTTTAATGTCTCGGGACAATGCTCGTTGTGCGCTTGTCCGGCCATTTGCATGAATCCGATTCTTCCCAGGAGTTCAAAAGCGAAATATCAGTTTGAGGAAAAAGGACCAATAGTAGATTCGATCGAGGCACCTAAAGACAGTCTGACGATATTTAAGGTACTTTCTCTGTATCTGATGCGAATATTGTGCGCACTTCCAAGAAGTCCTATGTGTAGCTCTGAGGTAGGATATGGAGTCTCTTCCTGCAGCAAACAGTAATTAAGAAACGGGTTATATACCAGAGAGTCCTCCTCATCTGGAATTACTCTACTTCCTGTACAAACACATCTATCCTCCACATTTATAGCACCTGGAAGCAATATTATTGAGCCCTCGTTCTCGAGGAAAGACTCGAGAGGTTTTATCCCGCCTTATTTCATCCTATTCTTCTCAATTTACTTTTATTGCTAATAACCTCGTCCATTGTTATCATCATCGCCCAAATGGATTCGTAACGCCGCAAAAATTAAGTGTCATTTTTTTTTACTTTCCTTTTTTTTCGGGAATGATAGCTTTCGCCGGGAAGGATATCACCGTAGCGGGAATGGAAGAAAGCGGAAAGGTGAACGAAAAAAGTGTTGTATCGTTCGTCACGTTTGATTTCGTGCGACGAGATCCCTGGAGACTGAACCGGCTCGTTCTCATATTTATTAGCGTTATACATTTTGCTTTATCGCTTCTCATTTCTTCGGGATGAAAGCGACTGCCCGGAAAGTTGCGACACTCGAATGAGCCATATTTTTTTTTCTCATTCGCGCTAGAGTCGATTTATCGTTGGGACAAGAGTGGCTGGCTCGTACATGAGCAACGCAGATGTCTTCGTGTTCGTGCAAGCTCGCCTAACTAAATCCGTCGAGCACCCTTTCCATCTTCGTCAACGTCTACCATTTTCGCTACGTGTGTGTATCTTTATGGACGGCGCCGGATACGCGTGTGTACGCCCGTGTTGCGAGTTCTCGGCGACGAAAGGACGCGTGTACTCGCTTTTTTAACATTCGATACACGCACGAGACTCGAGGAGCATGCTGGAAAGAGAGAAAGGAGAGAGAGGAGAGGCGGAGAGCATATTCCCGTACGAAACGCAAGCATACACGGAATATTCGATCCAGATATAGTGTACATAAGGAATGCTTGGGAGCAAGCGTCCTCAACCCGACTGGTCGCAGCCTACGAAAGAGAGCAAATATTTGAACAACCAGTGGATATAGTACCCACGAGGGATACGTCTACTGAACGAAGAGAGAGCATGTAGCAAGAAAGACTATGGAAATTTGATCAAATAATCCTGATGATTGGTCCTAACATTACATATACCAAGGGTGATTGAAAAAATTTAAATTGTCATTCCGTCTGGTACTGTGAAGATGATTTTGATTGACTTTAGGTTTAAGTTGTTGGTTTTTTGCTGGTAGGTCATCTTGCGTTTTGGAGTCCTGTCTTTGGATTAGTGCTTATGCTTCCATTTTTGATGAATGTATCATGTGTATCAATAAGGGTCCCAAATGTGCCAATACCTCAACTTATGATGTAGTTCATGGAGTCAAGAGTACAACTAGAACACAAGGGTTTAAATCTAGCATAATAGACCTAACTCTTTAGTGGCTACACCTATTTCTCGATTTCACAAAATGATTTCGTATTTCTGGATGGCCCGAGATTATTTCCTGAATTTAAAGCTATAATCCGGCATTTGTAATTTCATCTACGGATTGATGGAACTATGAAATAACCTGTTCGGAATATCGTCCTTAAGCTTTCATCTAAGGGATAAAGTAAACCTAGCTGAAAAGAGAATGTTTAAGCTGTATAATTCCGAAAGCGACAGATGTTAAACAGATTCTAATTTTCCTCCGAAATGCTGAATGTTTTGGAAAAAGTTCGAGTTACAATTTATTCTCCGTTGAAAGGAGAGCAGGGTGTAACTCTTTTTTTCTTCAAAGACTATATTTTTCCAGATAAAAACGTGCAACCAGGATACTTTTCCGGTCGGATAACACGAACATCGCTTTAAGGCCTTTATGTTGGAGGTTTTAAATTGTGTATTTTCATTTTCGGTCCTGCAACGTGGTCTCTGGGCTCTTCACTTTGAAATGGAGTTTTTAGGTCATGACCGTTTGTACATACCTTATGAGGTGATGGTGCGGCCACGTGGGGTGGAGGGTGCGGCGGAGGTCTAAGCTGTTGATGACTCGCGTAGACGCTCCAGCGCGTTTCCTTTCTCTTTGCGTCGGGCCAGGTCTGTCGGCTCGGCAGAATCAGTTTTCTCTCGGTTATCGCTCCAGCGATAACCCGGTGCGTTCTCCCCGTGCGCGAGGTACCACCGGGACTCGTCGGGTTCAGCCTGACGTCTCTAGTGGCGAGAAATTCCTCGCGACAATTTTCCCCAATAGTTACGATCTTCTTCACAAGTCGATCCTGGATCTCTTCAGATGTATCCTGCGAATTTCTCTCCTCTACATCAGGATGGTTCCATCGATAAATTCGCTCGAGATTCGCAGGACCCGATTCTCTTCGGATAGGCCGAAGACACTTTTCTTCCTTTTCCTCAATCTTCCACCACTGAAAAAAGAAACACAAACGACAACGTTACTATTGACTCCTGGAACGATTTATCGCACTACCCGTGACAAAGTTAACATCCCAAACAAAGGCTTTTTCATCCTCAAAGGAAGATCAAAGCTCGGAACAAGTCCTTTTTTTATACTTCTGCAACTCATCTAATGTTAATTTTCCGGTGAAAAAAAAACGTTTCGTTAAACAAGAAAAGATTGAGAAGAAGCAATTAGTGGGTTTATAATTTTTGCAAGGTGGTACGATTCGAGGGTGGAAAATTCCCCGGAGCTCAGGGGAAAAAAAAGAAACTTCATTGTCTTCGAGTCTGTCTCTTCCTATTTCATTTATTTATTTTATCTCGCTCGTCCTCACGGATTTTCCCGACAATGATCGTACGCGTCCAGCAAAAGCTTCGTGGCATTATTCCTGAGAGAAAAGGGGAGCGAAGCTAACTTTATTTTAACAAGTCAGGGGAATAGCCCGAGACACTCGCTCCCAATCTTTTCTTCTCCTCATCTTCCTCTCTCTCTCTCTTTGTGTTTCTCTTGCCCTGTGTTTTCGCCACTCTTGCGAGTCTCGCTGTATCGCAGCTGGTAATTGTCTCTCGATATCCGTCTGGAAAATTTCTTCTCCTTTTCCGCTTCTTCTTGTCATTTTGCTCGCGTATGCCAAAAACATTCCGCGCGAGAGCGAAAACACGTGTTCGCCATTTTCGATCCATACAGACAATGATCATCTCGTGTGCCGGAGAGAATTGATGCGGGAGCATCACACTTTTCCTCGCTACTGGAGCTCGTCCCATCTGTGCATTTGTCCTTGGACTTCACATATTTGCCATCGAACGAGTACGACTTCCTTTCAACACTAAAATGAACCTTCTCGAAAGCTCTACTTCATACTTGCTGCTCATTTTTCTCATTAATTTCAATTCTAATATATAATTATAGTAATAATGATAATGGTGATTTATGTTTGTATGTATGTTTGTATGTATGTGTGTAAGGTATGTAAATTCACTTTCTTAGATTAGATCTTAAATACTATAATTTTTTTGATATGAATCAAAGAGTCGTTGACCTAGCTCCTTCAGCTCATTTTTTATTCTTGATTGCAAGACATTTCGATATAGAAAAACTTTGAAAAATTCAACCCTCCTTCGTCACACTGGGTCATTCTGACCCAGTATCCACTTTTACACGTTATTTTTTGATATACGACGTTTTTTGAAATGTGCACCAGGACAATATTTTTTTTCATAAATGACCATATCTTGTGCATGTTTATTATAAAAATTAAGAGACAAAATAAAAAATTGCCGACGCTAGGTTTTTTTATGTAAAAACTGTCTTTTTTTGCTTGTTTTTTTTATGTGTTGAAATTTGATTCTTGGCAATAAAAGTTTATGTACACATTCTGTAATATTTAGTGTGCAATCATACATTTTTTCATGGTCATCTAATATTTTGTATACCAACCGTTTGAAAAAATTGGAAGGGTCATTTCGTCACGTGCGTGACAAACTTGTTTCACGATGAAACTGTGACGACGAATGGTTGAAAATAATCGATAAAAACGCTTTTTGAATGCGTCTTTACTTGGAATCTGGATAAACTTTTGGCCTTGACGGTCTCGTCAAAACTGCCCTAACGAGAAAAAGGAAAAATCGTTGTAATGGAATCATAGACGCAGAAAAATGAAACTAATCAAAAAGTCTATCGAGGAGACGTGGAAGCTAACTTGGAGGAAGTTGGCTTAATACGGGAAACTAAATGGAGACAAAGAGCTCAAAAGCTCTATTCAGCTAAAGAGAAAGAGAGAGCGAGAGAGATTAGAAGCGTAACGTGCTAACATGCGGGAACCCTCTTTCGACAGTCTTTCCACTTTCCACACAGACTTGGCTTCGTTCGACTCTTATATTTTCATTACCTCTCATCTCGGATGGTCGTATACATACTTCTGTAGCGGTTTCACAACCTTGTCCTCCATTCGCTATTATCGGTTCTCATCAGCAATCTCCCTGCTCGCCCTTAATAATACGAATCCTTTTGCTCTATCTCTGTTCCCCTTACCATCGTTCCCTCTGACACAGATTTATTCAATATACATTTGGGACATTCCGGATGAGAACGTCCAAGTAATCAAGGCTAAATTATTTTCATTCCGTTGTTTATCGAAGGGAAAAATTTCCTTCTCAAGATTCCCATTGAACATTCTAAAAAGATTTTCATGTACGTATTCATTTCTCATGTTTATTAATCGAACGAAAATATTTTCTATTGTATTTTTTAAACATTATTTATTAAATATAACGTTTCGTGATTAAGAAATCATTAAATTAATTAAAAATGATACTCTTGTTATCATATTGTCGACAAATTTTCCAAATGGAAGAAAATTGAATGTTCAAATAAATAATTGGATTGCATGTTCATCGATTTACTGTATTTATAAAAGTGACCGAGTAAATTCAATCTATTTATAATTGAATTTCGGTGAATTGAAGGCACATAAAGAAACTATGAACTGTGAACCTTTCGAAATTTTGTAGATTCAAGAATAAATTGATTTTTTCATGCAATATGGCAAAAACTCTTCAACTAATTGCGTAGAGCGTAAACAAAAATAGGAAAAGTCATGCCATTATTAATTTTGGAACATGCTTCATGTTCCGGAGCGAAAAATAACGCCGCGGAAATTTGGTTTCCAATGGACAACAAAAAACAAATATTTGCCTATAAAACTTGAATCTCGACTTTAGAATACCGGGAAAAAATTTTTAAATCAATTTTATTGGAATGCAAAGTTTTTATCGGTTTTAACGACCTCTCGGCGTGGAATTTATCGTCACTCTCGTATAATTAAAAATAGAGAATGGAAATGAAAAATTGGTGACACTTGTTTGTTCACGAGATAAAATTGTTGAAATTGCTATTGTGTAAATTCAACGAAATGGATCATTTTTCCTCGTCGACTGATTTGCCCGTTCGCTATTGACGAATTTTCATACACGTGTCCCACCACTGTTTGCCCGAGCACACTTTTTTTGTCATACGTTCGCATGAACGTTAATAACCTAAAATCGATATTGAAAGGACTTGAAAGGGGTACACGTGAGTATTAACATTCGACAGAGCGTTCGATGTCACGTTTGTGAGCTCTCTCGAACCGCGCAATAAACGTCAATTAATTAAATTTCAAAAGCTAAAAATTAATCGAGTAATTTATTTCGAAATCTCAATTCCATCATATTCGATTATACTTTTGATGACAATCATCAGTGTCACATCAGATTGATAGTTGATTCTTAATTTTTAATTAATTCAAGCGTGTCTGAAGTGCTGGGATCTACTGATGAGCTTTATAAATCAAAATTAAATTCATATTTTTCGAATATCATTGATATTTTAATTCTTTCGTATTTATAATGTATCAAGTACTTGATTCGAACCCTCAAAATTAAAAATAATAAACTTACTGAACGAAATTCCATGACCAAATACCAAATGTATAACGGGACAGATTTTTCCACACTCTTTTCTCGTATCCTTGTGTAAATGCGACACAAGCAGGGGAAGTCGGTTGCGGACGTAATCAAGGAGGACGAAGAAATTAATGACTGAGAAAATTAACTGAGAAAATAGCTGTTGAAACCCAAAAAGGGTGCAAATGATAAATTTTGGATATCAATTCTATGAGGGAATAAGAAAAATGAAGACAAAAAATGTACTATTTCAGCGTAAATGTACGAAAATTTTAATTCCGCATTGAATATTGTATGAATTCATTTTATAATATCATTTATATTAGTTATTTAATATATTACATAATAGTATCTGACATTATATATCAGAATATCACATATGCTATATAATAAATTGTATTATACATTATTATATTATTGTATATATTATTATTATTATAGTGTATAATATATTAGTGTATAACAAAATGTACATTAATTTATGTATTGTAGGATATTATAATATGTATAAATTTATATTTTGTTAGTGCCAACATGACCTTTGTGGGAACAAATTAAAATGAATATAAATTTTTTAATAAAATTCTAATATTAGAGTACTACTGAGAATTTTACTTTCTTGTTGATCTAATTTCAAAATAAATTTTTTCTCCGTACTGATGTTTAAAAAATGAGCTTTTTGAATAAAATTCCTCTAGAGAATAAGAAAATCGGAGACGCGTGCGCTCCCAATGTGAATGTGGCAGTACTCGAGTCGGGTCCCATTAAAGTTCAACATTCAAGATCCCTCGCGGGTTAAAAACTTTTTTCCAATGGAAAAGAACTCTCTGATGATCGCTGCTAAAGTTTTACTCGCGTCCACGTATGTTGATCAAAAACAAAAAAGCTGGAAAATTTTTAGAACAAAAAATGTAAAAGTAATGTCCGCGATTTTATGTTGTAACTTTTATTCCCCGAAGGCCATTTACGTCTTGCTGAAGCAAGCGCGGAGCACGAAATTAATTTGAAGAATAATAAATATTCGTATTTAAGGCTATAAATCGCCCTTTCGAAAAGTTACTGGCCTAAAAAATCGAATAAAACAAAATAAATTGTGAAAATGCTCTGATAAAATACTAAATTTGTCACGCGAACTTGGTATTATCGTTTTTTTCCACTAAAATTCGAAGAAATATAACGAGAAAAAAAGGATTTATTTACCAGCGCGCGAAACGTTTTTTTTTTTAGTGTTTGTTTTCGCCAAATTAATTTCACGTCACGTATAAATTATCTGGAAAAGGAACCTAGACAGGAAAAATATAGTCACGGTCGAGACGTGGTGAAGATACTTCGGACACCATTTGGCCTCGAAAAATGTCTAGATGAATATGCAATGTCACGAGAATTAACAGAGAGCTCCAGCAGAAGTTCAAAACCGTGTGGTTCGTAACTCGGGGTCGTCGAAACGTCAAATATGCTTCATACATCCCTAAACACCGCACAAGTCTAATTCACTTGATCGATAAATTCGTAAATATGTATATGAAATTTGCTTATTTATTCGAAATTCGTTCGACATTTCGATAACCATCAAACTGAATTAGTTTTGGTATTGAGTTACAAAAATAAATTATTTTTACAAAAATAGTACACATTTTTGGAATTATTTTTATAACTCACATTATAGATACATTTTTGGATTATTTTTATTTTTGGGAAATGTTTTTGTAACTATGAGTTGCAAAAATATTTCATTTATGATTTGACTTCAGATCGTTGAATAAATATTCAATAAGACAACATAATTTTTTCTTTCACTATTGAAAAACGATGAATTTTTTTCGATCAAATATACTCTCATGAAAAATTGTATCTGGAAACAATAAAAAGATAGGGACTTGTCGAGCGTACAATTTTTTTTCTACGAAAATGGTTAAGAGCTGCAGCGGATGTAAAAAAGATAAAAATGATATTGAGCGTAATCTCCCGTGGTGAATTCGTGTTTCACACGATTCGAGGATGCATCAGCTGAAATATGCGTTTAGAGCTTACCCACGAGCACGCGTGCACGTTTGTACATGTAAAATGCATTGAAGACTCGAGAAAGGAGTCTTTTCCGTAAATGCAGCCAAACGACCGTGGCTCTGACCCAAATAAAACCTATCTATGCGCAACTTCTTTTTTCCGCACAAAGGTCTTTCCGCATAAAATTTTTTCACTTTTTCATGTACCTTCGTTTACGCTATGTCTCTTTGTCTCTCATTATCTTCGTTCTACTTATATTTTTATAAAAAAATTATGTTCATATATGTCTATCTATTTAAGAAATTATCAAAAGGAGAAAAAAAGCAAAATTTCTTATTTTGTTTCGACGAGACAAATATTTGACCAAAGTTCCCCATAGACATGGGGTGAGCTCGATACACGTGTGCGCTCGCACGCCGCTTGCATTCACCTGACCCAAGAAAGCACAGCGTACACAAGCTTCTGTCACAAGCGTCGAGAGCTTTCGGAGATCATCTCTCTTTTTTGTAAAAAGCTGACATTTGAAAGACCTTCGGAGCAGATACCAAATGGGTACATCGTTAAGGAATCCAAAGCTCCTTTCATCTTGCTCTCTTTTTATTCACGCGACAACAATTTCCTTTCGTGGACAAATAAATTTCAACAACTCACTTTTGTCAAATAAAATAAAAGCTTTGTTTACGAGAATTTAATAAATTTAACGAACGTAGACGAAGTTTTTATATTTATTTTTCATCTACCGTATGAAGTCTGCAAGAAAATTAGATCAGACAGTAAATAAAAATGAAACGTACGACTCGTCGCCTCGGTAGACCCTGGGGCGAAAATAGTGAAAAAACAGGACGGTCGGATGAAAAAATATAGCATTTTTATTTTGTTTTGTCACGGTGAATACACAGAGGGCTGTTTTCGGGAATTTTTCTACCGTCCGATGGAAGAAGAGGAAATTAATTCATAGTGCAATGTGGAGAGGAACGACGAGAGTAAAACATAGTCAGAGAGGCTGGAGGGTGTCATCTCGGGGGTGAAAAGCGACAACAGGGTTAAAAAGAGGAGCAGAGGGCATTGTGTCGTGTTGCAACGTCGATAGGTATAGGGGAGCAGGCGGTTGGAGCCGGAGGCTCGCCAAGTATGCAACGAGCGCATGCATTGAAATGGCCATATTAACTGCATCGGCCTACATGCGTGTATAGATATACACATGTGGTACACCGATCGGAGGACCGCCATCTCTCTCCCGTATACGTGCTAACCTACATTTACAGGGTGTCCCAAAAGTGATCATGAATAATGGACAGGTGTGTTCCTGCTGAAATTCTCGATCAAAATGTATTTGGACGTTTTTCGATCCGACCAATAGTTCAGGAGTTGTCGACAAATAAAGTTCAACCAATAAACGAGTGCTACGTGGCTACGCGGTCACGTGTCTCGCTTCCGATTGGCTCGCTTGAGACTCTCGCGTCGGAACGAAAAGTGCCTCAGGGTCGTCGATAATGAACAGGCGTATTCCTGACGAAATTCCAAACCAAAACGTATTTTGGCGTTTTTCGATCCGACCAATCGTTCAGGAGTTATAGACGAGTAAAGTTCAGCCAATAAACGAGCGCTACGTGGCAACGGGGTCACGTGTCTCGCTTCCGATTGGCTCGCACTAAAGTCTCGATAACTCGTCACTGTCGCGTCGGATCGAAAAGTGCCTCGGGACTTTTCGTCTCAGAATTTTGTCGCGGATCACGTTTTCATTGAATCCTGGGACACCCTGTGCACACCGATTGTGTGTTGCATGTATGTATGCGTGCTGTTGGGCCTCACTCTTTCCCCTCGGAGCGTTGATTGCATTTCGGAGGCACGGCCGATTTTAGCTATACAATCCGGAGCAATATACATATATGCATCTTATGTAGACATCTATATTTAACCCTGTATCATTTATATATCACTATATACATAACTGTATGTATCACTGTATACATACGTATATGTATAATGTATACGTCGGGAAGATCGATCCTCGATAACGGAAACTCGAGAAGGACCATGATAACGTTTCTAGCCCTTTAACGTTCTCTCTCCACCCGCCGATAACCCCCTACCACCTGAATTACGATTGTTCACTATTTTGGCCAAATATTTCATCCGTAACCCGTCCACGATATATCTCGATATTGCTTCATCTACGGCACTTCTTTTTTTGAAAATCTAATAAACCCGTCGTACAGGAAGATGCACGTTCTTCGATCGATTGATTTTTTTGAATGCAGGAAAGAAATATGGGAATCGGAATCGATGAGAGAAAATATGGACAGGAGAAAATATTTCTTGAAATTATACGAAGTAAATAAGAAAAAATTTTATAAAAATTCGTGAGAGAAGAAAAATGTGAGAGCGGTTTGATTCGGTGACTCGTCGACTCTCGGCACCGTTTCAAAATCGCTTTCGCAGAAAATCGTCGTCTGTCAAGAGGAATCTTCCAAGGAGAAACAGTCGTCCCTCGATCCCTTTCGTCAAATGGAATTTCTCATGCGACCGCAAGCATTCGAGCGAATCGAGACTCAATAAGACGCGTGTGGCTCTATCACCGCGTATCGACGAGATTGCCTTCCAATATACATATACCCCAGGAACGTGTGCGCATAGCCGGATAATTTGTCTGCATATACATACATTCATATGAAATCCCAATAAGATGAAAAAATAATAAGTAAATAAACAAATATGTTTATAAATTAATAAAAGAAATGAATAACAATTTATGAATAAATACGAATGATAACAACGATTGAATAAATTTATTGATTAAGCAGTAAATAAAACAAGTACCAATAAATTAATTATGATATCGATCTTTGAATTAACAAAAAGTTTTATTATTCGTTTATCTCGGACCACTGTGTTGAAATATCGCTCGGAAACCCGATATGTTACTTTATGCTCAACATTTTCATGTTTTTCTCTCTGATACGGAGCCAATCCCCTGCAATGCGAATCTACGAGATTGCACCGTAACTTTGTAAGCAAAATGACGACATATGCCACAAAGCTGTGCAAGGAGCGTGCAAATTCCGGCTTAGGAATACACCAGCGTGAATACACCAAAAAAGAGGAAGGGAGAGAGAAAGAGAAATATATATGAAAGGTACGATATGTATGTTATACATATGAGAAGATATGTGCCAAGACCGCACTCATATTAGGATTGAACGAACATTTACATATAAATACATTTCCGAGGGTCAAAAAACGCTGAGCGAGCGCAATTAAGCGAGCGACGCTTAGTCCACGTTACACAAAATACTTTTTTATCTTTCCATTTATTTTTTTGTAACTGCGTTTAATATTATCGTCGATTACGGACTTAATTTTTTTCTTAATAGTTATCGGGTTTTTTTTATCATTATTATATATCTCTGTCATTATTACTGATAAGCATGACGAACTTTTCGTAGTATATATGTATATCGTGTGCTCCGTTCTTACACGACGAACAATGACACATTTCTGTACGTTACACGTCCCTAGAAACACCAACGACACCCTCGATATTGCTACGAGGACGAATAAAGGAGACATTCCCAACCGCTTCGAAGTCTATTCCGCTTCGATTATTCCGGAGCTTACGAGTCGCTAATTGCATGGCTGAATGCGGCTTGGCTTTAACCTCTATCCTCATTTCTATATCACTTCAATTATTTCCTTACATCGGGGCTTATGTGTATTTTTCGCATTCGCGTTAAGCGCTCTCAGTAGTTTTTTTGGCTTTAGTCAAACAGGGTGCGACGTTCATTCGGTTTGAGATTTCACTTGGAAAAATACGGTTTTTTTTTCAAGAATTCAGGGTTTTGAGAAATCTTTTTATATAATTTTGTCGATTTCATATTTTTTATCGGTTCTGTTGAAAAAAATTGAGAATTTTTGTTGTTTACGATTTATTTTTTATTGGTAAAATTTATAAGTTTAGAATTTATAAGTTTAAAGAAATCATTTTTTCGTACGAAAACGTAATTTTATTCAAAAAATGCATTTTTCATTATAAATGAGAAAATTTTAATCCTTTTTTTTATGAAATTCACGAACCCTTCGAGGATCCATCAAGTGGATTCGAATAATTTTGATTTTTTTGAGATTCACTTTTGCGACTTCTCGCAGTTGTTTTCATCGTTGGTCGTCAAGTCCCGTTTCTTCTTTATTTTATATTTTTTATTTCTTGCTTCCCGTAGGCGCTAAAAAATGGCTTGCGCGCTCGGTGTCAACGACCGAGGGCTAGAATGACGCCACACCCGCGGGCTCGCGCCGAGCGCGAGCGAGAAGAAGCGCCGGGGTGACAAAGAGTTCCTCGTCAAATGAAATAGCAGTTACTGCGTGATGGCGTACCGACTCAAAGAGGGTTGAAAAAGGAGAAAGGAAAGAGAGGGGGAGGAAAACGTGTGTAAGCGCGAGGCGCGCGACGCGAATACATTTTCGCGAGGACACGTGCATACGCTTCGTGACAGAAGTCCCGTTTTACGAGGGCAATGTTAGACACTCACGTGAAGCTCCGTCATCGCTCTGAGAAAACGAAAAATGAGGCGGAACAAGATTTTCGTACGCTCGACAAATTTATCATCGTGAATTTTTTTTTTTTTTCGTGGGGAATATTAATTTTTTTCAACCCGCACGTTGTAAGATATTTTCCATTAATATTCATCACATTTTTTTAACGATTTTTTTTTGTTTTTTTACTAGGGGGGGGGACAAAATGGGGTACTTAAGAAAAATTTCCGATTCCAAGGGGTTAAATATGCTGAATTTTTTGTTTTTTAATCACAATTGAAGGAAACAAATTCAATTTTC
>JAPYYX010000774.1:0-41206 GCA_030522605.1 Cremastinae sp. B BG-2022a
GCGTTCATGGTACGAAATCGGGATTTTTTTTGTAAATAGAGAAAAAAAAATAAAAAATATTGGGCTTTACAGAAACGTGCGGGAAAGTACCAAAAATTACATATAAAATAAATAAATTTTGAACCTGTCAAAAAACAGCAAACTCGGAGAAAAAGAGTAGCGGTAGCTCGAGAGCGTACAGATGACGTTCCGTAAATGTACTTGCCTCGAGTCTCTACCGCGACTCTTGATGATGCATTCATGCTACAAATTCGGGTTTTTTCAGAAATAGAGAATTTCATAATATTTTCCGTATGATCACCATCATCAGATCATCACAAGCTAGATACAACAAAAATTTTACTTATTTTAAAAATTATTTTTTCTGCTTTTCAAGTTTTATGTATGTGGAATTTTTTTCTGATGCATTTTCACAATTTATATTTAATTTCACTTTATTCGCGGGTTGTTGCGGCGCGACTAAATGATTCAAGAAGATTGCGCACGTTATTTGAATAACCAGTTCAGGTAGATGGAAAAATGGTGGGAAATTTGGAGATGTGAACATGTGGTCACAAAAAACCCATATGATATTTCACTATCAGAGAAAGACGAGAATTTTCGTTACGTGATTTTTACCGAAATGTATATAAATGTCGGCTTTTTGTGCCACGCCCTGAAAATACTAGCCCTGGAAACCGAAACGATAATTATGCAGCTCAGTAGCTTTCCTGATTGTAACCAAAAATAAAATTACATAAACTATGATATTCAATCGGAGGAACCAACTTTTTTTATAAAAAACATGAAAAATTGATTTTTTCACACTAATATTCTTCAACAGAAAAGAAACACGCAGTTTTCCTTTCATCGAAGAGTAATGTGACTCTCTTGTTTTTATCTAAAGCACGCTCGCGTATTCATACAAGTTCACATCACTTTAAAGACAACTTTTAACTCTAAAATGATAACATTAATTTTTTTTGACCTATTACGGTAACCTGAGGTCATCGACGACCTCAATTTTCGAAAATTCATATCTCCGGTAAAATTTCACAAAAAGGGTTTAACTTGGGCTCATTCTTTTCGTTTTTTAATGCAGAATCACGTCGACTTGAAGCTACTTTTCTTCAAATAAGAAAAGTTATTAAAAAATGAAGGTAAAAGGGTGAAAGAAAATGAAAAATTCGTAAAAATGGCTTTTTATTTGAAATGGTAACGTGGTAAAATAATAAAAAATTATCATGTCATGAAAGTATTGAGAAATCATGAAATTAGAGAACAAAAGCAAGTACAAAGACGATTGTTCATTATTGCTTGGATATTAATAATACAACTTTTTAAGGTATTCCTAGCGCGAGGGGAGGATCGAAATTTTGATCTCGTTTTTTCTCATATACCAAGTAGAATGAGCATTTCAAGTCCATCAGGAAAAGTTATTGCAAATCAATTGAAGAAAAACATACTCAAAATTCAAATCGATCCTACGTAAAGTTTATTTGTTGTATAATAAAATCATAAAAATTTTTGTCTTCAAATTTTTGTAAAAAACTAATTGAAGCTTCTTTGATGTTATATAAAAATGTGTGCAAAATTTCAGTAGGCTTCACCGACAAAAAATCGAGATACTCGTCGTTAATATCGTGATATTTAACACGGGCTCTTATGGGAGGTTGCGAGAAATGGCGATTTTCAAGAATAAATATCTGGATTTTTCAGTAGGTAGCAGCCCCTGAAACAGTTGTACATATGACATCAAAGAATGTTTCTGCAAATTTTCAGTGAAATCTGAAGATAACTGTTTCATGCAAGGAATACCTTAATTTAGGAATAGAAGCTTACAAAGTATACCAAACACGAAAAAATATTTACAAAACACAAAAAATACAATACCGAATGTAATACAATATTTATGATAAATTTGTGAGATAGTAAGCAAAATTCATAAGGACCATGCATGCGACCGTCCCCCAGAGACGAAAAGGGAAAGTGGGCCAAATTAGGATCGAAAATTCTCGAGCGAAGGGATGGTCAGCCCTTGGGAAACGGAGCGCAGATCGTGGTCGGAGGATGCACGACACTTTTCCCTCGTTCCTAACCTACATCGTATCGCTTTGCGTACAAACACGGTCTTTTTATCCTCGCGTTTCCCTTCCGCTCTCCCCATCCCGATGACCTTCCACTTTTACGACGACCCCGAGCTTTTATTATTTATAGAAATGTCCTCGTAATCCTCAACCCGCGAACAATGTTCGCGAAATATTTTGCTTTATACATAAACTCCGGTTGTACGTAACTCGGCTCGCTGTGGAAGATTCCCTTGATTCAAAAGATTAGAGAATAAGTTGCGAGGTAATTCTCCCTCTACTGCGACACTACCGGATGGGGAATCCCTTTTTTGAAAAAAATAGTCTTGAATAATTTGGCAACTAAAATTTTATGATCCCATAGTAAAAAAGTTGTTTTAAATTAATAAATAAAAACTACTCTCTCGATCAGTTTTATAGTAAAAATATTGAAACGATAAAGTTTTCTAATGAAAAATGTACACACATCAATTATCAGTTCTCTGCAATACCATAATAAAACGGTTGTAGAATTTTGAACCAAAAACCTCTGTGTTAATTTTTATTTTAAAATAATGTATGTATTCCAAAGATCTTGAAAATAATTATCATCCTGATGAATTGTTTTATATGTATATTGACCTTTGATAACTTGGTACCGTGTATAATACGAGTGTATTTAAAGTACATTTTACGATGAATACTCAGCCAATGTGGTTCAATGATCACATGAAATGTTCACCCGTAGTTGTAGAGAGTTAGCAATTAATAATAATAAGATGCGAGTGGAGACCACCCGGCAAAATCGTAAATCATAGGTCACAGAATTTAGGTGTTTCGGAGGGTAACTTCCGTCCGTGAAATTTACCCGCGAAAAAAAAATCTGATACCTGGAAAAGGGAAGATAGATAGCTACCCTGTCGTGTTAAAACACGTACATTTCCAAGCTTGTATTTCCCATTTAGGAAATTCCAAATTAGCGGAAATGTTCAACTCGAATATGACAATGAAGACAGCAGTGCAAATTGATGAATGTGAAAAATTGACCTTAAGAAGTCAAATAATTTTCTCCTAACATTATTACTATACATTCTCATTTTGACAAAATTGTCAGCGATTATTCTGTAGGTCAGCTAAAAGGAAGTCCTCTACTGGAACTCTCCGAACTTTGGCTCATTCTCTCCAGTAATTTTGACTAGAACACAAAATATTGAATAACGTCAAGCCCACATGAGTACACGCAAAATGAATGGAAGACCTGAAAACTGTCCGGGAAAGGTTCGCGTAAATTTTGTCACTCTCTCTCTCTCTATTCCTCTGACTACCAATCTTGCTTGATTTCGTCCAACTTTGAGCGTCTAAGAAGCTCCTGCCGGCATAGAAGACACAAGAAATTCTCGAACTTCTCCCAGTTTTCCCTTCCAAGAGGCGCTCCGGTCAATGAATAAATAGAAGACCGCAAGACAGAGAATTGCAGCCGTGGGAGACAAAAAACTTCTCACCCCTCGCTGTTTTACTTTGTCGTTGCTAGGAAACTTGATGGATTAGTAAATTTATTGGGGTCAAGATTCCTTTCATCTCTAAATAATTTTATGTATGGAATTTTCTTCTTTCTAGATTTTCGGAGAAAAAAATCTAGATTATGATTTTGATTATTTTTTACAGTAACAAAATAATATAATCAAATATTTATGATGGAATATACTAATAATAACAATAATAAGTAGTCTATTGTAACAAATGTTTTCGATACACTGATACGCAATAAGGAGATTACACAGCTCCAGAAATGTATTGCTACAAAAAAAGTACACCCTGTCGGAAAAAAAATTAGTTCGTGCCAAAAACGAACACGTAACGTTTCGTAATGGCCTAGCCATGTGGTCCGAAAATACGAAAAGGGTCTTGCGGTCCTTGTCACGTTAAATATAGCGAGTATCGAGAAAAGGAAAAATTGGATGAAAAAATAGAAGCAAAAGTCTTTCCGCCGTTCCGCAGGTCCGTGACATTTTTTTCCACGTACTTTTTTTTCTAAGGGAAAAAAATAGTCTTGCACCATTAAACGTACTTATATGAGATACTAGCCAGTGGCTACTCGGAGATCTTCCGGCCCAAACTTTGGGCCATCAATCAAGATAATAGGATAATAAATATCGTCCGGCAAAATCGTCTCCGTGCTGGAGCACCGAAAAACTGCACCATCTTGGAATTTCTTGACCCCATATCGCTCATGTACAATTTCTGCTCGCTTGCGCCGCTTGTAACTTAAGGGGAACACGTCGATGTATCCTGCACTTTTTACCTTCTTAATGGACTCTTGAAATTACGGTGCTTCGATTTTTATAAATCATATCATTTAGATAAGAAATTTGTTATCAAACTTGGGAAAATGAGGACTTTAAATAATTAATCGTTTTTCGAAATTGAAATTTTAAGATCAGTGTTTTTCTTATGCATATTAATTTAATCTACCCAAAAGCAGCGCATATGCTGTAAAAAAAGGACGCAAGAAAACTTACGGGATTATACTCCAAGCTGTAGTAGAAAATTTGTTGTACAACTTGAATCGATTTCACTAATATAATTCGTAATCTAAAATTTAGGGAAAGAGTCGAAAAATTTCGAAGTAATGTTCACACAAAGAAAAGTTTAATATTGATAAGAAAAGTCGAACTAAAGACTTATCGAGTTATTTTACTCCAGTGAATGAAGCTGTACTGAAACTTAGTATTTAAGTAAGTATTTAGTTCGAATTTTTTATGAATATTAAACTTTTGTTTGTGTGACATTACTTTGAAATTTTTCGACTCTTTCCCCCTAAATTTTAGATTACGAATTTTTCTTTTTTCTTTGCTGTTTCTTCGTTAACTCTTATTCTTATCTCTTCCTCTTCGTGTCTCTTCAGTTTATTTTCTTATCATCCTCTACTTTTTTCGGTCACATTTTTAATTTGCTTGTATCTTTTTAGAAAATCATTAAAATTTGGAATTTATCCCATTACTGTCAAAAACTTATTTTGACGTTAACGAAAGAGTGACACTTTTGGATTTGACGTTTTGCGTGAAAGCATATTCATGTCTCAGCTACAGAATAAAAAGTTAACTTCGAGATGTGTGCGGACCAAAAATTTTTAACTGAAATGAACGCTCGAATTTTTTCGGTAATTGGGTTCATAATGATGCATTATTCATGCCATGAATTCGGGTTTTTTTAGAGATAGAGAAAAAAAAATATTGGACCCTACAGGATCGTGCGGGAAACTACCGAAAATTGAATTTAAAATAAATAAATTTCAAACCGGTCAAAAAACGGCAAACTCGGAGAAAAAGAGCAGCGGTATTAGTTCGAGAGCGTACAGTTGACGTTCCATCAATGTTATGCCTTGAGTCTCTACCGCGACTCTTGATATTTGAAAACCTTTTAAAATCTATCGATTTTTTTCGATACGTTCAAGATATGTTTTGTCCATTTTTGTTTCACGTCAAATTTCAAAATCTTTTACCGCAAACTCGATGACGTTTTTTCGATAAATAATTTTTTTATTTTACTGTGCTATAAATTTTGTTAAAAAATTGATGGTGAAAAGCTCAACATACAGTAAAAAATAGTTCAAAAAATATTTTAAAAACCTTTCGAGTAATCCTCTTGGTCGTCGTCGGCGTGAAATAAACTACCGGAACGAGGTTCCTTTAGCCAAGAGTGGATTTTTCGTCACTTCACGAGAAAGCTCGGTACTCGAATCGAACCCCGGTTGTGCGAAGCTTTCGGGCCCGAGTGGAAGCTTGAAAATTCTCGCTTGAATGTTGTCCATAAATACGTACACTCGTATATTTACAAGTATATATGTATTAGTATAATACAAATACGAGATACAAAAAAATTAAAGAGAAAGAGAAAATAAACAAGAAAGACAAAAAGAGTGGGAACGATGAGAATGCCAGTGGCGAAAGGCTCGTTCTGGCTTTGGTGGAAATGGCGCGCAACCAGAGCTGGGAAAAGTCTCTCTGTGCTAAACTCCGTTGGCTTTGTAGCGAAGAGAGACGAAAAAAATAGAGGAAATAAGTGAGTGGCGCACATGCGAAGTTGGTTGAAAAAATGCTCGGGTATGGAGAGGCAAAGAAAAAGAGAAAACTAAAGAGAAAAGAAGAAAAATAAAATTAAAAACAACGAAAAAGGAAAAGAAGAACGGAAAGAAAAAAATAACGAAAAAATACATCAGAATTGTAAAAAAAGAAGAAAAAAAATATAATTCTTGAGAGGCCATAAAAAATGAGAAACTGAACATGAAGAAGATTAGATGCAGATAAAGCAAATGATGACGAGGAACAAGATTTGAAAAAAATCAAAATTGCTGAATGATTAAAAAAATATTCGGGGGAAACAAAAGTATTGAAAAAAGAAGGAAAATTAAGCATAAATGAATGAATAGATAAACACCGAAAATATAAAGAGAAAAAAAATTTGATCAATTCTGGTAAAGTTAACTTTTAAACAAAATATTTCAGCCAAACAAAGATGTGCTTTAGAAGAAACTAAGAACGTGTATGTTAACTCATAAGAAGAGCGATATACACAAAAACTTATTTTCGCAGCTGCATAAAGTATAAAGGTACGTTGTTGCGGTGGTCGAGGCATAAGGTTAGTCCGAGAGGGGCCAAGTTATCCTGGTAAGTAAAAAAGGAGACGAAGAGACTACCGAGGCTTCCAGGCTCGCCACCAGACTACCGAGGAGCCAAACAACCCGAGCTAACTATTAAAAGTTGCAAATTGCTGCGGACACGCTGCGGGCCCGTCCCCGGTACCGCTCGACGTCGTTGTCTTATTCGTACAAAGATGAGAATATTTTTACCTCTTTCTTTACTATATTGCATTTTTTATGTTAAGAAGAAGAATTTAAAAGAAAATTATGATTTTTTTTGTGAATGGATAAAATAAATATCTTCACTATTTTTTATGCCAAAAGAATGTGTTGTCAAAATAGGTACCTACATTTTGGATTGACATCGGTCACATAGATTTATGGACTATTGTATCGCGTGGAAAACATTTTTTTATGTTGCAAATATGCAAAAATTCGTCAAATGAAAATTAAAAATACAGCAATCCTGTACGTGTGTGAATGAGAATGTGAATCAAATGTGAATGAGAAAAAAATTTTGTTGGATGCTGCGAGGAAATTTTGTACATATACGTCTTTAATGACTTGTTGGTTTGGCCAATGATACATTTTTATTCAGAACTATTTTCGTATATGGATAAATGACGGTTGCACAAAAATATAGCTATTACGTCTGAGTCATCGTAATTTCGAGAAAAATGAGTAAAATAATAACAGAATGTCATTGGAGACGTCGTAAAAATAGCAATAACAAATACGTCATATTGAAAGTGTTCGAAAAATCAGAATGATAAATAAATTTAGATGATATCGTTCTTCTGCTTATATCTCCTGAGTGAATTGTTCTTACAATGCCTTAGCTCCAATTTATTTTCGGTTTACAATTACTTTATATTTTTCAGTTGTATAGAAAAATGTTTGTTTGGAATTTGTTAATGTGCTTGTATGTATCTGCTGTAGAAGAAGGCTGTAGATTTCTTAGTTAGAAAAAAATTATCTAAATATCTTGGAATAGAATGCTCTTCTGCGTTAGGCATGAATCATGCCGTGTTCTTGAGGTTCGATCTCAAAACTATATAAATAATAGTTTTGCATTTCCAATTGTCTCCACCAATTTCTTCATTCTCCAAAAAACTTTATTACGTTATTCATCAATATTTCGTAGATGCACAGATAGCTCTGGTAAAGGTCATCCAATCTAACGCACTGCACACGAAGACAATTCGTCATTACTCACGTGTGAAGAAAGAAAATACAAGGGTGCTCGGGAATTCATTTTTTTTTGCGCAGCGAGAAAATAACGATAAATAACCAAGTTGTCGTCGCGACGATATCGAGCGAGGGGTGAAAAGGCCGTGACTAACTATTTTATGAGCCACGAAAGAAAGTGGCCGAGTTATTTGTTATTTAATTACAAATGGATAGCGTTGGACGAAATGACCATCGCTCCCAACGTTCCCACAAAACTTGTTTACCTTCCGCTAATTGCATTTCAGCCAATTAACATTGACCTTCCTCTCTCGAATTTCTCTCCCTGCTTCTGTCTGCTCGTCTCTCTCTTCCTCGTTTGACCACCCTTTTGGAGCTTTTCAACCCTTGATATTAATTCCTTTGAGGGAGTGAGAAAATTTCCATCTCCCTTGACATACACCTTTTTAGCATCATCATTCTCCAACGAAATGAAACGACCAATTGAATCTCTGTATTATTTACACTTGACGCAAAAGCGCACTCCGCTTTCGGATGTTTAATTAAATTCTCTCCAAACTCACGCATCTGCAGCCTTTTTCGACATATTTTCACTATGAAAAAAAGTAATAAATAGCCTTTGATCCGATTTAATGCCGACAATTTGAAACAAATGAATGAAATTACGGAAACTCTCGGCGAAACTCTGCTCATTTTCGACCGTCTCGGCGAGTTAATGAGACTTGAAGAAATAATCTGGAAAACTGTACATGTATATATGTACAGGGAAGTAAAAATATCGTAAAGTGAAATATTTAAATCAAAATACAAAAAAAATTAAATAAAGCAATTTACGAATATTATTTTAGAAAAATTAATTTGTTATGAAAATAATTGTACAATAATTATTTTGTTTTATCAGTTTTATTTTTATTTTCATTTTCATACAGTAACTATTTTATCCTCAGGAAAAAATACTATCAGAAGATAACTTTTTTTAAATTGAAGATATTTAACAATAATTGTATTAAAAGTAAAAACTTGACTCTCCTGAACCAATACAACCGCTCATTCCAATATCAGCGAAAGCGCGACGAATCGAGTCTCGCGGGACTCGGTACAGTACGTACGATCAAAACGCGAGTCTCGGGAGTTACGTGGTTTTCCATCCTACGTCATCTACGAATTCTCTTTCTCGCTTATTCTTCCCCTCTCCCCACAATGTTGCCACACGTTAGTTTTACTTGCAAATTTCCACTTCCAAATGCTCTCGCGCGTTTATTCACGCCTTCCTTCGCTCTGACGTTCCTCGCCGTCCTTGTCCGTTCACATTCACGCCGCCACTACTTTTCAGTAGCTACACCGCGCTGTGGTCAGCCGTCGACTCTATATTGTAAGCTCGTGGACGTGTCAAGATAAAAAAATTCACATGAAAATATAATTGAAGAACGAACTGATATCGACATTCTCTCCGTTCTTCTACTTCTTTTTTTTAGTTTTTAACGTCTTTTTATTTTCTCTTCTCCCTGTTGTTTTTCCATTCGCTTTTTTCTGGTTTCTTCACACCATATACATACATATAACTGTGTTGATTATTTCTCCTGTCCCGGTTCCAGTAATCGAACTAACACTTTTCGAGCACTGTATGTGGACGAAAACGTTAGGTAAAATAGCAGGGGGCTACCAGTTGGTCTTGAATTCGAAAAGCTACGCCAAGAGAGAGTGTAAATGGAGAACTGCACCGCTTCGTCGTCCATGTGTCGTTGACACCATTTTTCCATTAACTCTCGTCTTCGCAAAACCGCAGTTTTCCTACTTCACCGCCTCACGCGCTCTTGCATTCACCACGATGTTTTTATTATTATTTCTAACACCCCTAAAACCCGCCCCGATGGATTTTCATGTTATTTTTTCCTCGACCCTCGTTCTTTTCTTTTTCAAAGCTTTCTTTTCCACTTTTATATTTTCCAATACAAAGATATGTACTGTCCACGAAATATGATTACTCACTTATGCTCGAATCTTAGAATATTAGATATGTACATAATTTTTAATGCTCTGAAGAAATCGATTGAAAAATATAACACAAAAAATATAAATTTCATTTTTTGGTTTTTTTGTCAAGATTTTATTTCTTGGTATGCTATCCGGTTGAAAACATTTATTTTGCCTCGTGAGAGTTTTATTCTCAATACTTCGATGTGTTTTCTTTTTAGTCCAGTAATAATGTATACAGAAAATTTCGCAGCCAAAATCCGGAGATTCACTTTCCAGTCAAATTTTGCGGAAGTATACAAAATAAACGAAAGGATCACTCAGTTTTTAAATTCATGCTTTTATTATCATTTCGGTATCCCTTGACACTCGCCTAGATGAATTTCAACTTCCCTCTTACGTTTCACTTCAACCCCCACGTGTTTTCTCCGCAGTTTTTTTCACTTATGAGATTTCTAATACAAAAAGTCCAGTGTCCTGAAAATCCAATTATTATCCCCTGGATCGAGTTTTCAATAACAAAAATATGTGTTAGGATATTGCAAAAAAATCAATTGAAAAACCGTTGATTCAAAAAATAAAATAATTAAATTAGAATTTCGTAGATTTTCATATCATGGCAATTTTTCTATATCTTTGATTTACTCGCATTAGTTATCTTTTTTGCTGGTAAATCTTATTCATCATATTTTTCCCACTTTTTTAATTCAATAAAAATCTATGAAAATAATTTTATAGCCGAAAGCGAGAAACTCGTTTCACCGTAACATTTTTCGGATGCATTGAATAAACGAGAGAATCGTTCAATTTTCGAATCATCTTTACGATCCCGATGAGGAGAATGCGGAAGATTTTTCGTACGAATCTAGAAATTTTTTTGTCAAGCAATCTCGACTAAAATTCGTAGCTTTCAAATTCGATCCCCACGTTTTGGGAATTCCCGCTGGTATAAACTCCCTCGCCTCTTGAAATTACTGGCTCCCGGATGAAATGACTTTTCACTATCTATCGTGAATATCTTCAGTGGCGGTAAAGCCGGCGTGTCAGAGAGCTTGTGCGATGGACTCTGGAGAAAATCATCCGACGCGAGGAGCTGCGAGTGAAAATTGAATCGGAATGCATAAAGAGGTTGCTTTACGAAGCTGCTTAAGATACAGAGATGAAAAGCGGAGAAGATCACGATAGAGAGAAAAAGAGAGCGAGATAGAGAAGGATAGAGGAATAATAAAAAAAAGAAAAAAATGTATACGGTCGAGAAGGGTAGAATTCGTCATGTTGATCCTTCATCGATCGTTTTGGAAATGGCCGAACGTTCTCACGGGACGAGAGTCTTTTTTGAAGAAAGAAAAGTGATAGAAAAGCATAAGAAGGAAAAAAATACTTCCGAGTTTGGGCAACGGTAGATTCATTTACGGAGGACACGTGTCAACATTTTTCCATTTTTCTCACCCTCGACATTTCCGTGGCGTGGATCTTCGAGGATCGAGGGTCTCTCTCATAACATACATAACGTCGATACTCATATCTTGACATTATTTTAAGGCAAGCAAAAAGCTTGGATGACCAGGTAAATCGGGGATGGTGCCCGAGTGATGCGTGGATTTTTTTGCGTGAAAATAAAAAACCCGACCTCGACACCTCGAAATCTCTCGTGACGTGATGGAAAGACTGCGATGCTCGTAGTTGGATTTTCGATGATGCTTTGTATGGGGAATTCTTTGTAAAATTGACATGTTCATCATTTCACACATTTCGCACAATATTTTTTCGTAATTTTGAATATTTAGATAAGTATTTTGTTCTCTTAAACAATTGATTTTCTATAAGAATATCTCTAAATAATTTGTTTCACTCAAATTTAAGTAAAAAACGGAAGATGACATTACCAATTTTCTTCTTTTCGCCCAGCAGTGTTGATGTATTTATATACGTATCTATTTCTTATAAACAAAACTATTAGTATTAATTGATAATATTTTATAAAAACCCAACGACCGAATAGTTTTTTAAATGTAAAATGACCCATAGATTTAAGTAGGATGCATGTGTACGAAACGAAATAAAGCTGGAGAGACACGCGATGGAATGAAAGAAGTGGGAAATAAGAGCAGAAGGGTAGAAAAGAGAAGACGTGTATGAAAAAGAGAGAAAAAGAGTCTCGAACGTGAAGCTTTACGAACCGCCACACGAAGTGAGGGTTCCTTAAGCGCCTTACCGCATCTACGATCGACTCCATCACGCTGAGCTCACGGATCGAAGTCTCTTTTTCCTCTTTTCCTTTGCTTCTCGTTTACTCTCTATAAAAATTTTTCGTCTCTCTGTTTTTCTTTTTATTTTCGTCTTTTTCTCTCATTCTCCTTCTTGCCGACTCTCTCTTTTCTTCCTCTCACTTTCTTTGTCGGTGATTTTCTCTCGGGCGGCTGCCTCAGAGACGTCTCTCGGATAAGATAAGCTCCCTTATTATTTTCTCCACTGGTCCACCGAAAATCTTGCCCGTAAACCGGAGCAAGGATTTTTTTTCCTTTGACAGGAGTTAAAGGGTCTTGTTGCTTATGTTTTATACATCTGTCTCTCTTTCTTTCTCTCGATCTCGTCCTTTTTTCTCTTCCTGTAGTATTCTTATGAAATACGCATGTAGACAAGTTTTGTGCTCTCTACAGCCGATCTCTTCGTTTGTTTCAGGAGATGAAAGTCAACTGGGCGACATCGCCGGGTAACCAGCCAAAGCAAGACACCAGCAGTGAGTATTTCAACTCTCGTCTCGTTTATTTTAGTCACACTTTCAAATGTAGACCACCGCATGTCGTGTCAAATAAGTTTTTATAACACGAATTCATTATTCAACTTATCAATAGATTATCAATACTAAAATCTAAATTTTTATTATTGAATATTTGACAAAATATTACGCCTAAAAAACGCGAGAGCTGTAAAAATTAATATTGATTAAGTCAATGTAAAAAAAACATATTTCGGTCAAGAGTTTGTCAAAAGCAAAAAATAGCGAATAAAATTCATTAAGTAAAGATAATTACGTCGAACAAAAAATATATCATGCGATGTACTTAAAATTGAAGAGGCAAAGATTAAAAAGTGAAGTATATATTTTTCGAGGCAACTAGAGTTTCGAATTATTTTCTCGTTTTAAGTGCAATCTGTGCCCGATGGGGGGACAGCTAAATCGTGAGCTAAGCCGAGGTGCTCTGGATAAAAGGAAGAAAGAGATATAGGGAACGAAAAAAGGAGGAAAAATATAAACAATTGGGAAAGGGAGGAGAAAAGAGTGACCAATTGAATCCTCGGGGCGCTTTTCTGGACTAGTGAATCTCGGCCTCTGAAACGGCGGTACAAACGATCTCACTCACTATCCCGGCGACTCCCGTAATTCTCTCTGGTCGGTTTAGTCGAGCGTTCGCTGTTTCTGTCGTGGCTGAAGAAGCTGAGCCAACGGGTCCTCGATTCAGAAACGCTTAGGCACATTGTGCCCGGACCACTGCTCGCTTAAAGCACAATACGGATCCGCCTATACTTCATACACTACATCCAACGCTAAGCGTTCACTCCCGCACGGGAAATTCCATGCAAATCGGACCAGACTTTCTTCTTCTACCTTTACGACGTTTTTATACAAAATTATTAAAAATAAGCCTTAAAAATATATTATTACATTTCTCTCTTGCTGTACGAGATTTTATTTTCTCTTTCTTTCTGTAATAGAAAAATGCGTCTTAGAGAGAACCCGAATTTAAATACTCTGAATATGAAAGCTTATTTTCACTATTAAAATTAACAATTTCGTTACTTCATACGTTCCATTTCCGAAAAATTGAAATAAAATTCGGTATTCAAAACAATCTTTTTAAAATTTTTATTCTAGACCGATATCATTAATATTGAAAATTAAAAGAATAAAAGACTGTAAAAAAAGGCGAGGTAAATCATCCTAAATTATTATTATTATATAAACTATCCTACTAGAAAAATAAAAATATTCGTTTGCAATCTTTTTAGTGTTTTTTTTTAGAAAATTATTCAACACATTAATCATGACACGTAATTACGTAACTACATGACGGACAAACTTTTTGATAAAATTGATTGAAAATTAAAACTCAGCTCGCTTTTTTCATCGCACTTCGTTCATGAAAAGAATAAGATTTTTCTTGATGATCTGAATCTGGCTTGAAATAGCCCATGTATATTCACTTTGAAGCCGGTTTCTGTGCTGAATAAGCTCCTTAGTCGTGCGTCTTGCTGGAAACAAGGGTAGTGAGCGTCCGTTCATATATATCCGGATAACAGAGAGAGAGAGAGAGAGCAGGACTACAGACGGAAAACCCGTGGTATATCCACTCTCCCCGGCGTACCGTTTCTCGAGTTTCCGGTCTCGTCTCCGCTAGAGTTCCGAGACGCCCTCGAGAGACGTTCTCTCTTCCCCCCCCCCCCCTCCCTACCCTTTTCAGGAGCGCAGCCATCTTTACCAACGAGCACTTTTCTCCCCTTACCATTATGCGCTCACCAACGTTTTCTTTTACTTTTATATACGTATAGTATGTACAATGTATTTTTTTTACTTTTATATTTCTTCCGTATTCCTGTTATACCCCATTGCGACTGTCGTTTGCATAAAAGCCACCTTTTAACCGCATATATTCATATTTATACGCGAAAGTACCTACATGTTTCATCAAGCGGAAGAACAATATTTTTTTTCAACTCCTTCCCAGCGAATCCTTCATTCAACCCCGAGACCCCTCTTATGGAGCATCTAATTCTTTTTCTTTGCAAATTAAGGAGATATCGAGTCCTTTCTCGCAGGATTCAACATATGTATTTTGTGAAGAAAATAAATTAGCTCGCATGAGAAAACCGTATTGAATCAATTTTGCTTCGTTTTACAAATCTGTATCGTCAAATTTTTCTTGTAGATATTTAGTTTTTCATCAATGTTCAATATTGAAAATATTTCAATGAAATACGAATTCAATGAAAATGTATATTTTCTACTTCAGTCGTTCGCTCTTGATTCAAAATAAAAAAGATTTTTATCGAACTGCCTAATGAATGCTTGATCGCAAATAAATTTAAAAAATCTTCTGAACAAATTAGAAATCTCTGAAAGATCTAATACTAAAAAAGTAATGCTGGACAACTCACTAAAAAAAGTCTTGATAAAATACATAGGAGCGAAATCCAAAAAATGTAAAAAAAGTCGCATGCATGCGAAGTGCGAGGTTAAAAAAAAATTAAATATCGATTTGGCATCGGTCGCTGGTGTATCGTTCCGCCGAGATATAAGGCCGAAATTCAGGGCTGTAAAGCTCAACGTTTATATACACAGGGGGTAGTTTACAGAAGGTTAGCTCGTGCGAGGTTGAGGAGGGAGAGCGAGCGAGCGAGGGACGGGATGCTTTGCTTATATATACTAGGGTCTCGAAGTCTCGCGTTTGAAATTCAGTACGAGAGCGTGGCAATATTTAACTCAGTCTGAAATTTCTCTTTTTATGGACTTGTAAAACCGTGACAGGCACATGGGACCCGATCCTCGCTCCGTTTCTCTCTTTTTCTCGCTTATTCTCTCATTTTCTATCTCTTTTTCCCATGCTCTGTCTCTTTATAGCTCGTTCCCTCTCCTTGTCTCTTAGGCTGTCCCGTTCTCTCTCGTTTTCGCAGCTTCGTCTGTTCTCTCCGTTGAAACCCTTCTCTCGAGCCTTGGCGGTTAGACAAGCCCGGACGATGCCGTATTTCGTCCCGTAACCAAACCGACTCCCCGCCGTCACCTTACACATCCCCCCGACCTCGCGCGCGGTCGCTCCCCAACGAACGCAAAACTAAAATGTATCTTTCCTATTCCACGGGTAAATATCTCCTGAAACAACGGTCCACGAAAGTACCGAATTTGCTTAGAAAAAAAAACAATAAAGTTTTTTCAACTCTTCTTTTTTTGTCAACTATGTTCACCGTGTCCTTATTTCTCTGACGCTCTGCTTTCTAGATTTGTGTGGAACGCGTCGATGAGAAGAAAAAATTACTCTTTCTCTGCTTTTTAAGTAACAAAAGTGTGATTTATAAAATACCTTCAAGACGGGTTTGTTTTAGCAAAATTTCGGGTAGCAAAATTCCCTCAGCAAATATAAACAAGTTCGAAAAATCATATAATGAGTAAAATATATTTTTTTCCTGCATTTTCCTTTTTTGAAAAAGATAAAAGTGTAGAAAACATATCGTAACAAATTATAGAATGTATTACTTGTTGAATGTAATGTTACACTTAAATAAATGCTTTAAACTATTTGAATAATAAATTTCATCAAAATCGATAAAAATTAAACTATTTGTCTAAATGGAAAATTCAAAGTTTGTCAGCTGGTTTCAGTTTTGTTTTTCGTCCCTAACTCAGATACAATTACCGAGAGCCTTTTTCTACAATTTTCACCGAAACGTCTATTCTGAGGTTTTACCAGGAGAAAATTTCTGGATGCGGGAGACACTTCCTATATAAAAGTTTATCGCGAACGCGATAGGGTATAGAATGCATGGACACAAAAATATACACCCACAGAGGCGAATATATAAAACAGAAAAGTTTATCTCTCAGTGAAACGGGGCCGTTTAACTTTTTCGAGAGACGGGTTCACTCTTGGAAAAGGAAGGCAGCCCTGGGACAGCGAGAAGGAAAGGATAAAAAAAAGAGAGAGAGAAGAAGAATAGGAAAAACGAGGAAATAGAAAAGAAGCGGAAAAAAGAGGAGCGAGTCGCAGTAAAGTCTGGCAAGATGCACCTGGGCGCATTGTTTTCTCTTTTCTCTCCTTTTCAACCCTTCCATCCTCTTAATGCCTTTCCTCTATCTACAACTTTCTCTCCTCCTGCTCCAGCTAATTCTTTTCTTGCCGGATAAACAAAATTACTGCTCACCTCGAATCATTATCGTCTTTATCAAATAAACTGAGTTATCTCGATTTACGTTCGCCACCCAGCGAAAAAATTGCTTCGCTTATCTCGCTATAATTCGTAGCAAAAAAAATGAGGTTTGTGGGCGAAATCTTTTTTCTTTAAAAATTATCTAACAAGATATCCGTACTGAAAACTAATAATCTGTTCTTTTCTAGCAATTCATAAAAATAATAAATTCTTGGTTTTGTGTTTATGTTTATTTTAGTTTTTTTTTTAATTTGTATTTATATCCTTATTTTTATTTCTTTATCCTTATCTCAGACAATAAAAAGTCCTCTACAAATATAATCATCGTTTACATTTCTAATGCTAGTAAATTGAAAAGGTGTGTTTTTAATAAATTTTTTTACTATTTTTAGAAAAGCGAAAAACAAAAGTTTGTAAAAATTGTGATTGTTTGTACATTGAACGAAGTAATGTTGCCTCAACGAAATTTAACCTCTCAGATAGTTGAACGAATATGAAAAAACAATGTCGAACTTGAAATCCTTGAAAAATTGTAATGAACTTTGGTTCATTGCAGTTCGTTTACTATATCGGTGATGGAAAATTCGAGAGTAGACATCCTTGATCATTGCTTCAAGAGCATAGAAAAGTTTGCTCTCGATAGTTCGTAATTTACACGAGCCCAGGACTCTTGTTTTCAAGTTGCAAAGTTTGCCAATATTCCTCCAGAGCTTTTAATACTGACCTAATTCATCACTAACGAGTTCTTTCTTCTTTAAACAAACATTATGTAAAACTATATATCAGGAGAAAAAAAATGAATTATGAATTAATTAATCGTTGAATATAGAGAATAAAGAACTGAAAAACAGAAAAATAAAAATGTAATCTTCAATTTTTTTTCATTCTGTACCTACTAACTTCAATATTAGATTTTTAACTATTTTTATTAATTCACATGCTAAGTGCTAATATATGATCATTGAACTAAAAAGTTCCAAGGTGAAAATATGCGGTAGAATTCGTTTGCGAGTTTTTGGAATATCTTACTTTGCTGATTCAATTTTGTAGTATTAAAAATTGATAAAAAACCGCTATTACAAGGATGCTTTTATAATCTTCTATAAACTTTGTATCCATTTCCGTATGAAAATACTTTAAAACGAATCCACTAATATTCGAAATTGTTTCTGTTTATTTTATCAATATTTCTCTTTATTCTCATTTGGTTTCGAGAGAGAAATCACTTCTAATTATCTAAAAATGCATGAAAATTACTTCACTAATTATGTTTGTCAAACTATTGTGTCAAATTCTTACAAATTTCTTGATTTGTTTTTGAACGAATATCCGCGTTTGATAAATCCATCGAAATACATTGATTCAAAATGCACTATAACATTATTTTTTGAAATGGATTCGAACTTTCAAACCGGATCATCGGATAAAAATAACAGACGTCGAAATCCCAATCAATCAGGAAAATGCTTCGAAACACCAAATTAACACGGTAGCAAGCCATTCGGAGCTTACGAAGATTGTTCTTTGGCGTAAGCCTGTAAATTCAAGCTATTTAGCTAAATATCGGAGGCTCTAGGATGCTGTAAACGCGAGTGGCTAATCGCGCATCGTTTTTCCTGCATTATGGATCCGGTGCGTTGATAATCGCGCAAGTGTCGACGAAAAGGGGAAAGCGAGAGAGACGAAGGTATTTACCAAGGGATTTTGGCCGTACAAAGGACTTCGCTTGCCTATTCTGTTTGCGAGGATTTCGGTAGCGTGGCAGACAGCTTCACCGGCGCACTTGGCCCGTGTACTTTCGCTCCGTGTAACCGCAGTTTGCATTAAGCCCAATGCAGTTCCCGACACTTTCTCTCCTCTACCAAGCCCCTTCCATCCTTCCTCGACCTCCCAGATGCGCTCTCTTGTTCTCACCGCCCCCGATATTATGCATCGTTGATGTCATTAAAGTAACGGGACCCTCTCCACTCTGAGAGAGCTGCTTTGTTGCTTTTTCCTATCTCTTACGATTCTCCATCTTCTAAATTATTCATCACAAAAATATTCTCTTCACGAAATTATTTCCTAAAAATATTCCTTTTACGAACTAAAAATCCTTTTCCTCTCACAATTCTGTGTCTCGCAATTTCTACCGCTGAAAATTTTCTATTTTCTTTCAACGGACTATAAATTATATTTTCTCAAGAAAAAATTGGTTTTCGGCTCATCCATAATAAATATTACTTTGCCAATTCACTAAAAACATTGTTCATTAACGTAATCGATAATAATATCGTTGCTTCGTTATTTCTTGGGATTTTTAAGTTCGTCGAATATAAGATGACGTTGTAAATTATGTGCAAAAGAGACATGAAAAAAATATCAATGTCTCGATGAAATGGTACATGATAAAAAAATACTCACGATAAACAAAATATATCAAAACTCAATGTGCGTAAATGATCGGATCTTGAAACCAAAGATCATACGAATCTTCCAAATATTTTTTTTATACAGACCTTCACCGTTTACGTTTATTTTTTTTATCGGATAACGGTTTTTATATTTTTTGCCGATCTACAAATTTTCATATGTCCATTTTTCTCGATACTCAAGCAAAGCCCTCGTATAAATTTAATGCATGATAAAAAATGTGTGTGCGTCCACTCGAAACGTAGGTTAAGTGGCCCAGAAGTGGACGCATGTGTTAACTCGCCAGGGGAATTCAATGGTCACCCGTAAAATTCGAATTCATTCTGCACCTCGGCCAGATAGAAGTCCCGGATGAGTTGCGCCCGTTTACGAGCCAAAAGGTCGTAATTCCAGCAATTTAAGAAGCAAGTTCGCCCTTTCGCTAGAGCTTCGAAACATTCCAATTCCGATCGATGCGACCACGTGTACCAGTTGGCCGCACGGCCCGTCCGGAGAAACGGATTCTCCTATGGAAACATTGATACGGCCTCGTTTGTCCGTGAATCTACTCCATTCTCTTTGTCCTTGCTCCACACGTGAACGATTCCACAGCGCTTCCTAACTGTTCTAACCTCTGTGTAGAATCCCCCGCGATTTCTCTCTCTTTCTCTGTCCTTTGTCTCTCTCTCTCTCTCTCTCTCATTTCTGTGTCTGTCTTTTACGGTACAAATCTACGTCTTTCTCTCATACTGTGAGTATATTCTCTGCTTTTTGTCTCATGCAGTAACTTTTGAAGTTTATCTTTCTCGCTTGCGTCTAATTCTTGTCGAATTGTGAGTCTGTGTTTCTTGGTATTGCCATTTCTTTTTATTTCTATTTACAGTTTTTCTCGTTTCTCGTAACAATTTAGTCTCATTGTGTATCTGATCTCGCTCATTGTTGATCATTGTTCTTACGGTGAGTCCAATTTTCTTGATATCATTCTCTCCGCCTTATCGTGTTTTAACTCTTTTTTTGAAATAAAATTGTAATTTTTGATAGGTCACAAAAAAATGTACATATTCCGAAAGATTTGAGAAATTCTGGATAAATCGAATTTCCAAATAAGACTCTGACTTCATGAAGAATCATTGGAAATTTCGAAGTGTCTAAGAAAACATTTCTGTTGCTCGATGAAAACCAACAAATTTATCTCAAAATTTTCATTCTTTACCACCTTTTTATTCATAATCTGTACTGCATCCATCCTATGGCTATTTCATTTCTTTCAACAGATAACGCATTCGTCTCTTTTTTTTCGATTAGTCCGTCACATTGAATATTTCAATTCAATTTTATTCTCTATTTTTTAAATTTTCATTCCATCCTTCTGATTTTCTATCGCTTTAATTATAAGTTTTAATCTCGTTCTCGCGCTTAATTTTCTCTCACTTCAAGTCCGTTCGATTTCCATCTCTCTCTCTCAAGTTGTAATGACAGTGGTCACGCCGGAGTCTGCCGATGGCATTTGCGGGAACGCGAGGGAATCGGTAAACCACACGCAGCGGATATATATGCAACCTCTCCCTGACGTTGTAGGACAGCCGAGGAGGAAAGAGAAGGAAGCTGCCAACGGCGCGTCACTTCGAAATCGCCTGCCTAAATTCAACGTGCTCGAATATGCCAGTATATACGGACAAGCTCATCGACACACGGGCCGATTTGCGCGCACAGGGACGTCTATATTCGGGTCCAGGGACATCGTTTTTCGCAAATACGTAAACTCGAAACTGGCGAGGATGAACACGAGAACGACAAAGCAAACGCTTATCCGGGAGGCTTACGCCGAAAGAGACTTTGCCCAGTCGCGTGCTCCAACGATCCTGACGGATATCGCTTCCACTATCCGACAACCCCTTTTCGGACAAGCACACCCCAATGACGAAGTTTCTCACTGCCTGATCGACCACCAACCATTTAATGCGCTGCGTTCCCCGCTGTTATCCGGAGATCTCACGTGAGGACGAATTTACCGAATTGAACATCTCTCTGCATTCATTTCTGCGTTAAGACTCGGAATCCTGGTCTACATAATTAATCTCACATTAATCAAACGTCTGTGTGTCTTTGAAGCACGTTTTCATTAACGTCAGATGTTCGACAAGGTGTGTTATCAAATGTTTCTTATTATTATAGGAATCAAATTAAATGGACATACTAACCATGAAAATATACTGATCGCAGAAATAAAAATTCTCATCATCTTTTTAATGAGGTTCGTCGTCTGAAATTGAAATGCTTACAGTAGAGAATACATTAACGAATAGAGTTTACGCGACAATGTATAATTATACCTTATTCTGCTCGTTTTCGAGTTTAATTTTACCATTTACCGTTTGAAATTGTTCGATCCAACAAACGCATGAAAAACATGATCAAAGCTCGAGCGAAATTTAAACGCGATGATGAATACCCGGGAGCACGTATTTTACGATTTTTAATAAAAACGAGAAAAAATGTTGAGTGGAGGTAAAAGCAGCTCGTACGCAATAGCATGCGTTATAGTTTCCGGTATTACTCCCAGTTGGTTTCACTCGAGCTCATTGCCTCCCGATTCTCAACTGGAAACAATCGATTCCGGAGAGAATAAAAAATTACGGCAAAAACCTCACTCTGGAATCCATCTCGCAAAAAGCGTCATCCCGCGTTTTATTATTTTCCTCAGAATGCGAAGAGAGCGCTGATGTTTTTTTTTCCTTCCCAGAATAGAAAATTCAAGGAAATTCATTGCGCTTCCTTAATTTATATCTGACGAAACGCTTTCGAAAAATTGCTCATGCAAAGAAAAGCCCATAAATTTATTAGTGCCGCAGTAAAATAGTGCCAAAACTTATTTTTCGACGCTTGTATCTTTCGTTGACCGAAACAGCTCCAGAGAGAGAAAGAGAGAGAGAGAGAGTGAGAGTCAGAGAGAGAGAGAGAGAGAGCGAAATCTACACACAAGTTACTTCGTAATAAACCTTTTATTACCAACGAGCCCCCGTTTTGCCACACTCCCTGCTGCTCCTGTATTTTCTCACACGTACGTCCACCGTTCCGGGGGTTGTATCGTTTATGCGGGGTTAAATACATCGCGGTGAATATAACGCCCGAACTTTAACCCGCTTCTAGTGTCTCTTCACGACGCATTTCAACCGGAAGTATATAATACCGGTACGAGTCCGACCCGCGGACAATTTCCTGAGAGCTCGTAGACAGAGACCAGAAAAAAAACGATAATAAGTAGTAAAAGTTTACACGCTGCTCTCTCGCTCTCCGGAAATTAGCGCGAAAAAAGCTCGCTGTTTATTTTCCGTCTTTACACATTATTCTTCGTTACGAAGATGTGATGAAAGCCTGAGGGTATAAATAATTCGAAGCGAAATTAAAAACGTATCGATCCGTGGAGAGAAAAAATTTGTTTAACTATCAAACACTTTGTTTATGGTCTCGAATATATTATGTGAAAGATTTTTAACTCCTGATGAGTGAATTAAATTGATATCGTTTATTTTTGAATCTTCTATAATAATTTTTTCTCTAGAAGTCGTATGAAAGATTTGCATGTTATTTTAATTGTTTTAATTTTTTTAAATTTTACTAATTTGAAGTCAAGGTGTGTAATAATTCGGGAAGTTGAGCATAAAAATGTGTCGCAAAAATTTGGGTCTCAGTTTTTCTCGGAGAGTGATCCCCGCATAGGGGAAGAGCGATGACCGTCTTTCTTTCCGAAAAATGTTCGAACGCAACGCATATACGTCGATGTTTCCCTAGGAATGGATGAAATGCTTTTTGGAAGTGAAGAAACAAGCTTGCGGTGCGTCCCACATGTGCAATAACTCACTTAGCATGAATAAGCTGATCTTTTATTCTGCGTTCGAGAAAAGTCATCACAGTACCCCAAAAGGTTGCGTCAAAGAAAGTTACCCTCCTCGTTTTGTCACTCAACGAAAAGAGAAAAAATTCCACCATTTTTTCATGCCCTTTCTATTCTTTATTCCGATCGACAAAACTTTCCTCCTTAACATTCTTTTTACGTAAGCAATAAAAAAAAACGATGCATCTTATCATTATTTGTGAACTTCGCAATCGGATAATGTTTTTCGAAACTGTCACTCTTGAAGATACCGATAAATCTTTTCATGCACTAAAACTTCACGCGTGCAAATATTCAAATTAAATAAAAGATTTTTATTAATAAACATTCGAGCAATTACATTTTTGTTTTATAATAAAAACACAATAAAATGTGAATTTCTATTGTAATAATTATAAAGTTATAAACATTTGATTAAAGGGATGTGAGTGCAGCCATCGAATTTCCAGAGTATTGAAAGAGAAAAAAAATTGAATTTTTTCTCTCTGGATTTTGCGAGTTCTCGTTTCAGTCTGTATAATGGGATTGATGCGTATCACTTTGTCAAAGAGAACTCTCGTTTAAAGGGAGAATACGCATGTTCCTGTTTCATATTACGAAGTTTTGGGGTCATCCTCGCGTTTCCGTAGAGAAACAACGTAGAAACAAATTTACCCTTAGTAAAAATGGAAAATTATTCGAAATATGATAGGTGCAACAACGAAAGGTGTAGTTTTACCTCGTCGTAGCCTCAAGCTGCCCGTCCAAAGAGAAACCGAGCGAACCTTCGAAACGTCACATATTTTCATGCCCTCCGGGATAAAGTCATATTTTCAAACTATAGAAAATGTAATTTCAATTCTTTCGTCATTGTCCACAAGCCACAGTTAAGATTATTGTAGATGAGAAATTATCGAAAAAAGTATATAATCATATAAAAAAAGAACTCCTGATAGTAAATGAAAAACGAAAATTGTTAAAAGAATAATGTATTTAAAATCACAAAAAATTTGAAACTGAAGAGTGTACAATTTATCTCTTGGAATGTTTGTTCTTCTTATCTCTCTGAACAGAGGCTGGATGTACAATTTCTTTTTAACGATCGTCCCCGGCATCCTTAATTCATAGCAGAGCGAGGTACCATCCTAAATGTCAACAGAGATATAAATCTAAACCACTTTCAGATATAGTACGGGATTTTTTGTGTCAACAGATTGATTACGAGGCTCGATTTGAAATTCAAAAAAAAAGCAACAACTCGAGCGAGATGGAGAAAAAAGGTCGGGCGATCTCTTTTTTTGTTAGGGGCCGACTGTTTTATTTTACTCCAGTACGGATCTACAGAGTAAATAAAATTCATTTCACCATGTACGTGACTTGCGTTTACTTTTTCTTCTCCCTCTTTCTCTTCTCTCTCTTTCTCTCTCTCTCTGTCTGTCGGTATTTTTTCTACTTTGTGCCTCTCTTTCTCTCCAAACAAGTGCAAAGCGTATAACTCTCCCTGTGATGCGTGTACGTGAGAAACGTATTTTCGCGATGGTGTGCGCTTGCGAATTGTGCGAAAGCGAATGGACGAGCTGTCAGTCAAGCAGAGATACAAACAGTTGTGACACTTTGAAGCGGGAGTCGTCGCGCGGGGCCCGCTTTTCTCCGCCCGATGAGGATAGATATACGAAGGAAATACGCTATGAAAAAACGCGAGTTTATGACGGCTGTAAAGATTAGGTCGCCAAGTGCTTGTTCCGAGCTCGTGCGAACGAGCGACTGACTACGACAGTTCGCAGTTTCGCTCTCTCTCGTGTGCGTTTCGACATCCGCTCGCTTTTCTCTCTTTCCCTCTTTCTCTCTCTCTCTCTCTCTCTATTTCTCTTTCTCCCGCCTCCTCGACTCGCACCCTGCCATTTTCGTACCGGTATCAGCAACGCTTGTACCGACTGACATTTACACACTGTAATAACATCGCTACCGGTCGTGATACATGAAAATGTAAGCTCTCCTCATGAAATTTAATTCGAGATGCGGCCGGATAAGTGTTTGTTTTATTTTTAACGTGAAACCTCAGCTTGATGTATTTTTCGTTTGAATGATACGTTTCGCTCTGCACGATACTTTCTTCAAAACTTACAACTACCTTCTACAGTTTCATCCCTAAAAAATTATAATGATATTCCATAGATATTTGGAAATTTGAGATGAATTTGGGACGTTTCATGCTTAACTCGCGATCACACGCAAATTTTTTAACTGTTATTATTTTTGTTGTGTTTTATGATTACATTAGGTTTTAATTCTATTTTTAATAATTTAAAAACTTTCGAATTTTACGCTCCGAACAAATAGTACTGATATTGAAATTGAAATTCAATTTATGATTTTTTATCATAGTATACAATTGTTCGTTACTGTGTGTTCAATAAATGTTTATTGCTATATGAGTGATGTATATACGCTTAAAAATTTGGTAAAATCCCTTTACAGCCAAGCTTTACTTCCAAATTTACATGTCTTTTTACGGATGGAAAAAGGATAAACTTTTTAAAAAATGGATCGAGAGTGCATTTTCAATTTGGGAATTTTCACATCAATACTTCGATACATTTTTCCCATCATAAACTCCGAAAAAAATTATGGAAATCCGATGATTCTAGATCTGGTTAACGAGGAGATGAATGTTGTTTCAGAATAAAAAATACACACGAGAGCTCGTATTGCTCGGGAGCATTCGTACGAAGGAATTGGAAATTTGCTGAAAAAACAGATTCATAAATAACACGGTGAAAAATCATTCGTCCTGGAATATTGTAAAATGAATAATTCTTCGACTTTTCCGCTCTCGCCAAATGGGATATCTGTTTTATCATGCATTATGAATCGTTCTAACTACTCGCCGTACGCGTAAATCATGCTTTTATTCCGATTTGTTTTATCAGCTGTTCTTTTTCGCATAAAATATGAACGTGACGAAATGAATACGAAGAGAAACTTTTTTGAATGTTTTTTTTACATTTTTCCTGTACAAATTTTAATTGCCAATAAGGCCTCGGGATATAATTTTTCGTGAAAAAAAATCGAATTACCGCGCACGGATAGAATAAAAATTGACAGCTATCGCAATCGAACGACCGATGAAGCTTCGACCGGCTCGAAAATTCTTTCGGCATTCGTGTTTCCTGCATACAAAGGCCTTGAATAACTTCGGGTGAAATCGTTCACAAAAATTATCCGTTGGTCGTAGCACGTCGGAAAAAAGTAAATAAATAAAAATCGTGTTGCATATGTATTTCGACATTCAAAGGGCTGTTTCCGGCCGATTGCCAATTCCTTTTCCACTTTCCGCCAAAGCTTTCGATTAAAAAAAGGGATCCTCGGGTTTTGCGCTTTGTTCGGCGTTTATACTCGTCTGTACGTATGTACGTACGTACAGTGATTTTACCCTGTGAACTCGTTGCAGTAGATTACAAGGTTGATCAATTTTTCATCAATCCAAAATTACATAAAAGGTTTCAAAAAATATGCATCACTTTTTTCTTTATGCCTCAACTTTTATATTCCTCAGTGTCTCCCGTAACGAAATTGACCATTCTGGTTTTTGTTATATTCCAACTCATAAATTCTCAAAAAAAAAAATTTGAAAAAACCATACTAAATAAAATTTTTCGTCATACGTATGCTCCAGTGAGAAATTTGATCCATTCCGTGCTTGTATTTTTTTCGGTCAGTGCCAGCCGAGATTAGAGTCGCCGAAATAGCAGTGCATACGGAAGGGTCGTCCTCGACGAGAAACAATATAAACAAATATGAAATAAAAATTTTTTCACTCACGGTATCGCAGAAGCGAATGCATTTGCATCGTAGCGCCATATCCCCCGGGGCATCTCAGACATAAATATGTACGTACACGCACCCATGTGTACACATACAGTTAGTCCGAAGGACGTGCAGACATATATGTATATCGAGGAGGACGCATCGGGGGTGATTGGGAAAACGAAAAAGCCCCGGAGGCAAACTCGTTCATCGACGTGGTAGAATAGCGTTTTTCTCCTAAAGCGATAATACAAAAAGCCTCTCTCGCTCTCTTTTGCTCTTCGCCAAAAATTTTCTTTTTCACTCACACGTTTTGCCTCTCTATCCTGATGCCCATTTTAGCTCACGTTTACTCTCGTGGTTCTGTCTCTCTCACTCTTCTGCTCTCGCTCTCTTTTACTCTCTCCGTTATTTTGTATCTCCTTCTGCCGTTTATTTCTCTCCCTAACTCTCTCGTCTATATTCCGTGTATTTCGAACTCTCTCGTTCATTTATTTCTTTCTCACTCGTCTACTCTCTATCACTCTCTTACTCGCTCATTTATTATTCTTCCTTGCTCATATCCTCTCGCTTCCTCTTGCCGAAGTGCAACGATGCATCGTGTAGCAAGTGCACCCCAGAGGTCCGCTCTATCTCTGCGGTAACTTTTCCAAACGAATATACACACCCGCTCGCGCGTTTTTGAGTCGAAGGAAAAAAGGGAGGTTGAACGTGTATATTCGCTTTTCCGCAGGCCGCGAATTACTCGTTACTTCTCGTTAAAACGAACGAGCCAGAGCCTCATCGCGCCGATTTTCTCCACGCTTTCTCGGAAGATCGCGATTTTTCCTCTTTCTCAAGGTACACACGGCAAAAGCCGGATAGGTCAAAAGGCTCGCAGCCGGGGCAAAAAGCTCGCACGAGCTTGAAAAAGATTTCATCGAGATCCGAGGAGGGTGTCTTCCAGCCTTCCAGGAATCTCGTTAAATTAAACGATTCTTCGAGCTCGATTTCGTTCGAACCTCAAGCGAGCGTTACGCACTCTCTTAGCCCGAATTCGAGAGACTCTCTCTCTCTCTCTCTCTCTCTCTCTTACACTCTTCGAAGCCATTTTCAATGCACTACACTCGGATACGAGATTGCCCGTTTCGCGGAGATTTGTATCGGACGTTATACCCACCATTGAGCCTTTTCTCTCTCAACGAAATGTGCATATTGGCAAACCCTTCGGGAGGTTACAAGCGCGAGAATGGCCTGGATCGAGAGCTTTGCAATTCCATTAAACTTTTTTCATTTATAATGAACTGCTTTTTTCAGACGACCTCTTTTTTTGCACTGTGTAAAAGGAGAATTAGATTTTTTGGCTAATAGAAATATATTCTTACCATCATATAATTTTTTATGTACTTCGATACAGTCCATCAAAAAAATTTTTTGTCGTTGATGTTAATATATAGTTCTCTTCAGATGTATAGTTTTGCTTTGGTGCTAAAACGATTTTTTTAAAATGCATGCATTTGGATTTCCAACCACTTACATACGAGTGGGTAAATCTTCAATGACATCAAATAGGACATTACATCAACACATCAATTACATCAAAAGTTTAAGAAGGAATTGGAGGTATTTTTAGAATAGTAAGAAAACGTTAAAATGTTGTAGATTTGTTCGAAACTGTCTAAAAATTCCTTGTGTCAAATTGGAGAATGATTTTAATGCTAATTGTTATAATGGTTCAATTAGTAATTTGACGTTGTTAACTGATAGTGTAGCTAATACTCAAAAAAATCAGTAAACCTATTTAAAAGACTACAAAGTCAAAAATTCGTAAATTTTCTAAACATACTTTTCGTTTCTTTAATTCCTCCTTTACCATCGAACAGAATTTTCTCATTTATATTGCACACGCTTTCAGACGAACGTTTATCGCACATCTCAGCACAGTATGAAGGAGAATAATTGGCTAACGGGACTATAAATTCTTGTTACTATTTTATAATTTTTAATGTATTTAATATTTTTTTAGTGCATGCATGACCATTGATATCAAGAGATTTGCTTCCTCATAGGAATTGTCTACTACCCCAAAAATTATTTTATGTTGTTGTTGTTAATTTGATTTTTTTTTCAATGTGCCTGCACTTTAGATTTTCGATCACTCAAACGAGCGTGGAAATGTTGACGAGCTACGTCGTAATAGTACTTTCAAGAGAAACTCGGTGTATTATATCGCGTGTTTGGATTGAAAATTCGAGTCGCTCGCGTGGCTCTGACTCTCGTCGATTAGGACACGCGTTGCCAATCCACGATCCCATCGCGCACGCACGTTAATTCTCTACTTCCAAACTGTCACAAAAGCATTCCTCATACATTATAAAAATGCTCACACACGAGAAAAAAGGAACTCGAATAATACGGGGAAAATATTTGCGGGATAAAAATCCAGATGGACGTTGAAAAAAAAAGAAAATAGCGGCGAGTTAGCCGGAACAAATTTACCGTTGGGTGGCACGGCCGATGCACGAACGAGCTTGCGGAATGGTCAGCCGGTAACCCCATTAGTGCGTTAGCGATAGGCGAGACTCGGGGGAAAACGCACGAACGAGTGCGCCCGGTTCTAACTCGTCCTCCGAAAAGCGAAATAAAAAAATTAAAATGGTGAAAAAACGAGAAGAATCCACAAAAAGAGCTAACTGCGGTTTACGTTTGTCATATGTGTATGAATAAAAATATAAATAAATATTATGTCACCGGGCAGGGGGTGAGGGACGCCCCGATGCACGCGCTTGTCATTGGAAGAGGGAAACAAAAAACGAAAAAACGACACGCGCGCACCCCCCGTCAACGCGATCGTCCGACAGAGAGACTGTACACATATTTATTCATTATTTTTAAATTGTGTTTCACATGCGTGCCACTGGCAGGGCCGCGGAGAATTTGCGCGAGAGTCTACGAACAAGAGAAATTTTTATTTTCCGCTTTTTTTCCGTTTTCACAGCGTCGCAAATCCGCTGACGTGAAACCTGATTGTAATCGTAATTTTTTATCTATTTTACGGGTGTAAATAAATCGCTTTTTTGTCGCAAACTGAAACAAGATTTTTTGATTTGTGATCGACTGTTTTGATTTATACAAATTTTCATTATGTAATTTTATTGTGAGTAATTAATATATTCACTTATTTTCGTGTTGTGTATGTGCACGATGTCCAAACAGAATGTGGTTGCCCATATTATTTTCTCCTTTATCAGTTATATTTGCAATAGTCGTTCCAGTCCTTATTTTTTAACTGTACGTACTTTGAAGTCCTTTTGAGAATTTCTAGACTCGTCGAGAAATATGGAAAGGGATGAGGAAAGAAAATGAAACCAAAGTGTGTCGAACAGGTTGAAATGGAGAAGGTTGAAGAGCTGAGTATACACGATTCATAAACAGTGACAGAGACAGAGACTGGCAAACAGGACGAGGATATGCGAATTCTCCTCGATTCTTCTACGTATACATATACGTTCCGGAAAGGACGCTCTCGCGTCGGTTCCACATGCCGCGGCAAGCGTAACGACGCTCGGTAAACCTCTTTCTCTCTCTCTTTCGGTGCACCAACTCGGTTTATTAAATTCATTTATCTTCGGTGCAAAATCATGCTTGTACCGTGTGTACCCGCTTCTAATTGGACACATTAAAAATAATTTCACGTCAACGAGATACGAAGAAAGAATGAGACGGGAAAGAAAAAAAGAAAATATATATGTTTATAAATTTTTATAAATTTGTTTCATTATTATATTTTTCATTTTTTGCTTTGCTTGCTCGTGATCATCATTGACTAATATTTATTGATATTCTATGAATTCTGTTGGTGTTATGTTGTTCAGCTCATTCCTCAGTTTCTTTAAATTCTTTTGTTCTTTTGTCGTTGTTTTCTTTCCTGACTTCTCTGCCGTCTCTTGCACCCTTTTTACTCTGTCTTCTCCTTTCGTCTCGTTGCACAAGATATCTGCATGCAGAGTTTAAGATACACAGCACGAGAAAAGCGAAACGATTAAAATACATCGTCGTGCAGCTCGTTCCGTGGAAACACACACGCAGCCGCACGAGCGTTTAATCTCGCGCAGCGTAGGATCTCTGAGAATGCTGGGAGAATGGTATAAATGTAACGTACGTCTGACGGAAACCGCTTCTCCCGTTAACAGAGAGCTATATAAGCTCGAATATCCTCGCGCTTCAATCTCACCAGGTGAGATGACTTCCTCCGTGCTCTCTCGGTGTCTCTCGCACACGGAGCCTGCTTCTCGCTATGCCCACCTACAACTTTTATTTTTTATTTAAATTGATTTTACGATTTGGGATTCGTAAAAAAGATAGGGACAGAGGGAATCTCGTTAATCCATTCATGCGCGTCACTAATTAGATGACAAGGCATTTGGCTATTTTTTTTCTCTATATTGTACCGTTTTCTTGTCCGGTAGTGACGTGGCTTGGCTTGAAAGGTGCGTACATAATAGCGAAAATATGTATAAGAGAAAAAAACAAACGAAATATCAGAGAGAAGTAACCGAAAATTCAAATATTATATTAAAAGGGAAGGGGGAGCGACGTCCCAAATAGTAGAGTAGGGATGTCAAGGGAGCCGATCAAATTTTTCAATCCGAGAAACACTGCTCTCTCGGCGCGCTATCAGTAATTGTACATTTTGAGTCGGCTTCTTACTCTCTCTTACCTTCGCGTACTTATTCTATAAGAAATTAAATAAAATCTAAGAATTCTAACAAAATAAAAATTATACTATAAATTTGAATAAAATAAAAACAAAATTTTGTTATATATATTATACATATGTAACATTTCGCAAATCTGTTTCGGTTAATATTTTTATATTTTGTTGAAACTTCGAAAGATATGTACGAATGAAATAAATCGTTCTGTTGGTTCTGTTGGTGTTGGTTGGCTTCTGTTGGTTCGGTTGGTGGTTTCAGGTTTCACTGCTCTCTTCCTCCTTCCCGTGGCAGTTTCCTTTTTAACCAATTCCCTGTCTTCCCTGTAGCGCTGTCGCCGTTGACCTGAAGAAGAAGGCAAACTCTGCTACTCCTCCAACTAGGACCTGGGTACAAAGGACGCGTAGATCCTTTTGTGGAGGGCCTCGATTCTCAGCAGGTCACTTGCAGATCTGGGGCTCCATACCCCTCTCCAAGACAAAGTCGCCGATGAGTATCTGACACGTTGGACCCCTGGATAGCTCCTCAGAATTCCAATGCCCAGACTCTCATTTGCGCTGTAATTCCGCATTTTGGTGTAGTGTGCCGCATCAAGGTTTGCTGATTCCCCCACGACCTGGGCGTCGATGAATAATGCCTCCTCTCCTTTTACGGCAATCAAGTCTCGCTTCCGTATTCCCTCATCGATCTCGAACCGTGGTTTCTTGACCACCTCGTATACACGCTGCCCTAGCCCCCTGCCGATTGGCTACTGTATCGTGTCGTCGGACTCTAGGTCCATGGGTCTGGTGGCAGATCTGGAGGACATGGTTGGTCGTTTCGATCAGGCCACACCTCGCTCTACATCGCCGGTTCCTTCTTCTTCCACGATTCGTTCGGTTTTTTGTCGGCATAGTGTTTATCAGGCGGATGGAATCCCTTTCTGATAAGAAACGGGTTCCATCCCCTATCCAAGCATGTTGTCCCTTGGTCGAGCTTGACTGTTTGAGGTTTGCCCTATGTTCTGTCCTCTATAGGGCTTGCGCCCAATACTTCTTGATTTCCTCGCGCCTCCTCACTGTTCCATCATCAGTTCTCAGTTTTCGCTCTGGTCGTTTCACCTTTCTTCTATGGAAGTCGGCTTGTGCCTCTGCGACCGTAATGTTTCCCAGTCTACGTAGCCGCATGGCAGGTCCATTCCATCGAATTGATGGGATTCCTAGACCTCCATCGGCTATTGCAGCATGGAAGTACGCTGTAGGCGTATCGTGAGATAGATTTAGCCACTTCCTAACGAAGTGTCGAACGTTACGGTCGATTTTGTTCAGGACCCTAATCTCCAGGTTACCAAGTGCCAGGAGATGATATGTTTTTGGCATGATGTGCACTCTTAGTGCATACACTCGCTGTTGCGGGTTTAGTGGCGTCCTTGACAGTTTCCCCAAACATTCAGTTATCATTGCCAGTGGGCTCGAAGGGACTCGTCCGTCAGACGTGAACGGTATGTCAAGATATTTGAATTGGTTGGTCCTCAGCACAGCCGGAAGTTGTCTGCCATCCACATAGAAAGTGGCATTCCGGTCAATGACCGCCCCTTTCTCCCGTGGGACCGATCTTAAGCCCACAGTGGTGCATTTTTTGGCATTTACTGATTATCCACATTCTTTGAGAAACTTCGTTGCCTCATTTAGACTCTTTTGGAGTCCTTTCTTGGTAGTAGCCAGAAGGATGATATCGTCAGCAAATGCCAAGGTGTTGACTTTGAGCCCATCCATGTCCGCTCCAATTCCAAGCGGGATTTTGTTTAATATCCTATCAATGACCATATTGAAAAGCATGGGGGACATTGGGTCTCCCTGTTTCAACCCGCACGTAGGTCTTATTTTGTGCGATATGTGTACCCCATACTTGAGCCTCGTACTGCTGTTCGTGTACACTTCTTCGACATGTTTGATCGCTGGTGTCGGAGCACCGTGCATCTTGAGTGTCTGAAGCATCGTCTTATGCGACACTGAATCAAATCCTCTTGCCACGTCTGTAGATGCCATGTAGAGTGGTTTGGATTTTTCATTATGCCACTGCAAGGTGTAGTCTGATAGGAAAACACTCTCTGCGCAGCCATCGAATGCCTGAAAGGCTCTCTGCCCGGGGTCGAGCCGAAAGCATCTTTCCATTCTTTTAACCAAGATTTTATGGAAGGCGCGAGTCAAGATTGATGAAACTGTTAAGGGCCGGTATTCTCTTGGCTCAGTTGCGTCTGCCTTTTTGGGAATCAGTGTTTTTAGTGACTCCAGCAGGTGCCCTGGCAGTTTTTCGCAGAACATGAAGAGAGTCATAGAACCTTAAGAGTCATAGTTACTCCCGCAGTGTATGCGATCACTGAACAAAGTTTTTCAAAAAACTGTGCACGAGTTTTCAGATCATTTCAACTTGAACTTTTTCATAACGAATTTTGTAAATATTTTTTGCTGGTAATGTGAGATGTTCCTAATTCGATACAATTGTTATTCGTTCTATTTTTGTGAAATAATGATGCAATGAAAAAAAAATTTAATGACACAAGAATGAAGGATATGATTTCCAACACTGTCAAAATGAAGATAAAAATTTCCATTGAATCGAGAAAAAAATTAATATCTTTATTGAAAATCAAAATGTTTTTATTTCCATAAGACCTGTGGTAAGTGAGTAAAAATCATCGATAACATTTACTGAGGATGGATTGAGACTTCTGTGTATACGAGACGTTCTGACAGGCCATATCTCTTTCCTCTGGCACATTCTTCGGAGTGTCGATCCGCTCGCCTTCGCAATATACATATACAAATATACATAGATACGTATTACAGCTATATATATTTGAGTAGACATTATAGCTTTAAACAAAGTCATATAGATAAAGCGAAAGAGAGGAAGAAGAAGAAAGAAAGACAGAGAAATAGAAGTACGTAAGACGCGAGGCCGGGTGTTTAGATACGTACGTACATCCGGATCATACATATTTATGATGGGCAGAAGAGAGAGAGCATAGCCGGTTAATAAGAGACAAACGAAGGACGGATTGTTAGGGCTTTGAACGTGTTGGAGATTCACTCGAATGGTAGACACGAGGAAGAAATGGGGATGAAGGCAAGCTGAACGTATAGACGCCACGTGTGTGCGCCTTCGTCCGTTGCAACGGTGACGCAGTGAAGTTACGTTCAAGGGACGCCTGATAGTTTCAGATGGAACGACCGAGAGAGACCGAGAAAGTACACGCCACCGACGTTGGGAAACTAAAGGCCTGGAGCGAGCGAGAGAGAGCATTTATTTGCAAAGCAAATAGAGCTCGTCGTTCCTCCAAGTGGCGATGCCAGTGTTACGGATGGCACTAATCTCGTCCTTATGAATTTCTCTTCTCTCTGTCACGATTCTTCCTCTTTTCATCTCTCTTCCTCTGTTTCTCCACACGTCTCTGTGATGCAACATTCTAAGAACGTGCGAAGTAGATTTTCTCTCTCCAGAGTTCACGAACCCGTTCAACGTCCAACGCATGTTTTCTTTCTCTCTCAATTTCAAAATTGTATACATTTTTAAATCGTTAATTGGATTTGGAATTTATAAAAGTGAATGTAATAGAATTTCTTCCATCGAATGTCGACTTCATTTTGTTTATTATTTAAAATTAACAATTTACATATAGATTTTTGTAATAAAATTTATCCTTGATGTGAATACTTTTTCTTTCTGCAAGATTCCAGGAGCTTACGATGCGAACTCGCTTTTTTAAAAGTTCATGAACTTCCCTGAATTTTAAAATCGCAAAAATTGTTATTATTATTTTACAAGTGAATTGTTTTATTCAGAACAACAAACTTGATTGCATTGATCGTTACTTTACAAAACGCGAGATTCTCAGAAAAACTTCTTTTAAAATCATTTTTCACTTCAATTCTCTTTTTATAAAAAAAACCTGATAAAAACAATCGAAAAATTCGATTTGCATTCCTATTTTCGTTTCAAGAGAAAATCGATGTGAATTTACTAAAAAAATACGGAATACGTACGTTGTAAAAATAGGGATGAGATGCGAAAATTTTTCCACGCCGCAGTTTTAAATTATTACGCACGACATTCTCAGGTTATTCGATCGAACGAGAAAATAATGCGCTCTCGGAATGGTTGAAAAAGCTCTCTGGCGTACGTGTATTCGCTATTTTGGACGTCCTTACAAGGCGGTATCGGCTCGGAGTCTTTCGCGTTTTCTCGTTCGCAGACGTAAAACGAAGACTTTTATATACACAGACAAAATATGCATAAAATATTTATACACGTATGTTAAACCACACATCGTGATACGCGTACTCGGGAGAGCACACCTGGGTAAAAAGTATGCAAAGTAAGTGTTCCTCCGTCGTAAAAATGTAAGAGATACGAGAAAAATCGTTGTATGCCAGAGCACATGGCCTTCCTTCCCTTTCTTCCTCTCTGACTTTTGCATTTTCATCCTCCCCTTTCTCTCTCTCTCTCTCTCTTACCTCCTATCACCCTTTTCGCATATCCAGCCTTCTGTTTTCACTATCAAGGAACGTCCTCCTTCCCCTGCACATTATCCTGGTGAGTAATCGAAGAAAAAACGTGAGCTTGAGGTGTTTTCCATGTCCAGTAGTTATAAAACGTTAGCCGCGAAAAAAGAATCTACTAGTCGGAAAAAAATTCGAATCACTTGGAGTCTTTTATATACATTGTGAAATTTTTATAAAAATATTTATCCACAAATAAAAATAAAAATGCGAATGCATGATGGGAATGATTCTTATCATTCCTGGTAGGAATGGTGAGCCGCATGAAAAAGAAAAATTTGCCAAAAGAATATATACCGGGAGAAAGAAAGAAATGGAACATCACGTTGGAGTAGAGGAGAGGGTACTTTATTTCATAATTAGAGAGCTTGGACGCGTGTCCATTGTGAGAAAGGGTCGGAAAAAGGCTCTGAAAACCGCAGTGAAGCTGCGAGAGCCGGAGGAACACGAGCTTTCGTGTGGGGTCGCGCGCGAAGGAAAGTGGAGCTTCGGAAGGCTTTTCCACCGGAAAAGCTCGTCGAGATCCTCTCGCGAAAGCTTGGATACAACGCGAAAGCTTGGATACAACGTATATTCGTATTACCGAATTAAGGGCTGAGACAACATTTTCATTTTTTTAACTCCTTTTTCCCCCTCTACGATTTTTCTCTCTCTCACTCAAATGTTCTTCTCTCTCTTATTTCCTGCTCCAGGGAAATGCACAGAAAGCTTTTCCATCGCGCGAGCTTTCTCAGTTCCACGAGACTCGGAAGGACCATTTTTTTCCCTTTATTTCCGCCATGGACTTTGTCTCCTTTTTCCTCGGTTCCTCGTTCACCGCGGCGTTGGATCGTCTTCTTCCTATACCCCGCGTTATTTTCTCTCTCTGCCTTCTCTGTTTGCCCGGTTGCCCGTGGTCGCGCCGTTACGGCTATTAGCGGCTTATGGGATTTCGCGTTAATTAAACGTACGGCGTGTTCTTCTCCTCTTTCCCTCTCCTTCTCGTTTCTTCTCTGATGCCGCCTCAGTGTCTCTCGACGTTACACTCTCTCAGGACCGTGTACTTCCTTCCTAGACAATATTGACACGAGCATAAACCAAAACACCAGCGTCATTCTCGTTTACATTTCATCCTTATTTGCTTTTCTATATATTTTACGAACGTTTGTTCCAGTAAGATCACTTTTTTCACCTGAGTTCTCCGTTACATCATTTTCATAACGTTTTTTTCATAAAAAATAATTTCTCATTCAAATATAATTTTCATAATCAATTTATTTTAATAATTATTAAATTCAAAAGATTTTGCAAGCTCAAATTCCACATGAATGTTGTGGATTTTTTAATCAAATTTCTAATCGACTTGCGAATTACAATTTTTTGTATAAAGATAATAATTAATTATTTACACAGTTAAAATTTGAATAATTCAAAGTAATCTGGACAATTTTCCTCAAATTTTACGTTCGCGAAGTTAATTTCATTTTTTTACATTTTAAATTGCATGCAGAATGTGACTTTCGGAATTAGCCGTACGAGGAAACTTCATCTCTTTCTGGGTGATGAAAATCTGATTAACTTTATTTTTCTGCCTGTTAAACCGTACATCTCATAATTGAACTCAGAGTAAGGAGGGGCAATTCTCTCGAATTTCTCGTAAAGCAGTATTCAGTATTATTGCTTTGCCTTCGGTCGTTACCTCGTGCAATTTGCCTTGTCAGTGAGGAGGAAGGGCGGGAGAGGGAGAGAGGAAGACGGAAAGATAACGTGTATCAGTGTACGCAGAGACAGTAAACACGACGACGAGAGTCGAGCAGTGAGAATTCGGCCACGCATAACGAAACTTCAAGAGGGACAAAGACAATAAGAGAGGGAGAGAGATAGAGAGAGAGTGAGAGTGGGTTAAACAAGAGCAGGAAAGATCTCGCGCATCGATGTTTGCGGTTAAGCACACAATCAGTCCTATTGCGTACACATTCTTGCTTAGTTTCATCGTGCCATTCCTGTATTCCTCATCATCCGGACGTTACGGAACTCGCGCGCCGTCCTATCGAGGCTCTCAGTACTCCGGGCATGCTTACTTCAACGAGAGATGCTTGTACACGTTGTGTACACTTTCCCGCACTCGGTACACACCGAGAATCGAGCTATACCGAGAAAGCGAAGAGATTCTTCTCCCTCTGTCTATCTCTGTGCATATTTCTCTCTCTCGCTCTTTCTCTCTTGGTTTTCCGCTTTATTTGTTCATGCATTTGGCCGTTTCTCACTCCATCTCTCTCCTTTATCAAAACCAATATCATACCAACGTCTGATACAGATGCAACTCGACAAACCCTTTCCAGCCCCTTTAGCCAACAAACATCCCGAAGAACCTGTTCCTCCATTAACAAACAAGACTTTAAATCAAAACACGTATCAAGGAAGAGCACTCGATGCTGAAATCAACGAATGTACGCGAGTTATATATTTTTAATTATTCATCTAAGTGATCAATTTTTCTTCACTTTTGGTAATTATCAGTAGATATATTCGAAAGAAGTATTTGTGATGGAATCTAGTTTGTAAAGCATTTTACATGAAAGATCTCGGGTATATTTGTCCATAAAATTAGTCTGATGTCAGAAAAAAAAGTCTTTGAATCATATACTGACCTAAAAAGTTTTGCGAACTCCTAATTCTTTTAAAGCTCTCCTGCAGATCTCACCTATTGCTCTAAAGAAATTATATTTTTCATCGGTGATAATATCTTTGAAACTGTGCAAAATGTTCTTTTTAAAAATATATTTGAAAAATAAATCCCTATGAATAGCCTTTTATAAAAAATGTGGTACAGGATTATAAGTCAGGTACCCCAAGAAGATTTTGATTGACGTGTGCAGCATGAAGGCGAATTTTCTGAAATTTCGATAATAATATTTGATATAATGAGCATTTTGATCTAATGATTTCAATCCCATAAGAGTCTCAGCAAGTATTTTTTGAAAAAAAAACTGTCTTTCAACTTGATACTTTGCATTATTTTTTTATTTTATTTTTTGTCCACGACATGCTTAGAAAATGAATTATCATTTTAGGGAACCTTCGTCGTGGTTCTAAATATTGTTGTTGAAACGCACTTGCCCATATTTTTCGATATCCCATAAAGCTCCTGTTATTAATATCACATATAAGTAAAAAATATTTTTCCTGAAAAAACGTACCGTGGAAACAAAATTCAAGCACTCATAAACTTTGTGGAGTGCCGAATAAATGTTGCATCATGACAAAAAACATTCCAATAAACAAAATGGAGGTAAAAAATTGTGATGGGAACGTTATTTACTTTTTCCATCGGTCCTATTAGTGCTGGGAGTTATCGGAGGAAAGAGAGAAAGGTCGTAAGAGGGATAGACAGCTTTTAACACCTGCCAAGTGAGGATAAGCGTGAATCGGAGAACGAGCGACGCGGAGACAAAAAAAAGTCGAGAACGCTTGGGAACTTGGTCACGTAGACTATGAGAGCGAGCTACGTTCGTAATACGTTACTTTCTCCCTTATTCTCTCCCGTTCTTTCCTCGTCGATTTCATATCTCCGCATGCGTGACGTGTGCCACTCTCCGTATGAACGAATCGAGGATTTTTCAGCTTGCGACAAAAAAGTACACGAAAAAAGATAATACGAGAAAATGCGGAAAAGAGGACGAATCCGCGATTCCTGAGTGACACCGTCGACGCGTGACAATTATCTTTGACGCGAATTTCATTTCGAGCACAGCTTGCCACCGGGACGAAATCCACACTTTCATGAAGAAAATACCACGATTTGCAATTTTTAAATAATTCGATCTCGCATATGTGTTAATCCACGAAAAAATGTGTACAAATTTCTAGCAAATGACAATAGATTAAAAATTAGGAAATTTGAAGCTAAAATCTATTTAAGGTGTTTCGGTACAGTTGTCATTGAACTCAAGAAATTAACACGTAAAAGAGATAGGGAATCGAAAAATGATCAGAATTGAATAAAAAATGAAAACAATGTTCGTTATTATTAAATAAACGGATACGTGGATATTGAGTTATTAAAGAAAACATTTCCGTTCTTATGCATGGAGTCTATATCTATATTCATAGAATAAAAGGACAATTTTCTCTTTCGATAACTCGAAAACAATGTAGATAAAAATTTTGAAAAAAATCATGCTCGTGTATTTTATGTTAAAGAACATCCTGACAAAATGTTATCACATTCTGATCATAGTCGCTTATGTACCGAACCACCTTGAGAAATATTTTTAAATTATAGAATTTCTCGAGTGTTTCGAACTTGATTCAAATTCTAAAAAACGTAGTAAAAATTGAAAAAAAAATGTCTGATTAACTTTCAGATATCAGGAATTTTTTGAATATCGGGTTGTCAATGTTTCAAAAACTGTCACATTGAAAAATGTCCCCTAGTTTATGAGAAAAATTATGCTCTTGATCAGTATATTGATACTTGTTAAAGTTTAAAATAATCAAAACCTAAATGATTGTGCAGTATTTTCTGAAAAGAATCTAATTCATTAAACTTTTCATATACAAATTGAATTTACGTATACGAATTGCAAACAATCATGCGTATGAATAATTTCCAGGATAAGCCGAGTACTTTGAATCTGAAAATCCAGGGATATAAGATCGAAAGATTCAAGCTTGAGAAACAGAGGTCATATTTCTCGCGGGAATAATAAATCGAAGTTGTGCAGAGGAATATAACTTTGTTCTGTATATGAGGCAAAGGGTTTTACGAACGTGCCGGAGAATTATTTCAAGATCTGGATACAAGGGAGTAGAATTTTCAGAGAAGGGTTCCGAAGGCGTTTCACATACTTTCTCCCCTTCCGGGCACTGCGTCCATTCATCAGCGGATAATCCTCCTGCACACATCGCATAAAGATGTTGCGCAGCGGACTTCCACGTTCTTGCACCTTTCAAGCCGAAACATTTCGTAAATAAAACATTCTAAACTGAAATTAAGATAAATAAACTTATTTTTAAATCCTGACGAAAATAATAGTTCGAATTAATTATTTATACTCGCAAAAACACCATCAAGATGGTGTAAAAAAGGAGGCAAGTACATTTTTCCGTAGCATTATGGTAAACAGTAGAGAAATTGTTGTAACATTATA